>JANUFV010047222.1:0-11267 GCA_024757865.1 Epizoanthus scotinus
GGGATAGGAGGGGGTGGGGTGGGGGTGGGGGTGGTGGCAGAATGGACAAGTTTGAAGAATTATTTTTGAACTTTTGGGTGCGAGGATATCAATTTTAATCACAAAGAAATAAGTGATGGGGAAAGGAGAAAGGGAGGGATGTTTTAGAGGGCGTGTGTGGGGGGGGGGGGGGGGGAGAACGTGGTATTTATGGTAAGGGGGGTGTCCTTTTACATATCAAGTTTGACGTTTTCTGTAAAACTGAATATTATACATTTATTTTATTTTATTTCAATGTAATTGTAGACGAAAAGCGACCTAATGGAAATGCTGCAATAAAGCCATTATTATTATTATTATCTTAATTATTATTATTATTATTATTATTATTAAAGCAACGGAAACTACCAACCTCTACCTAGATCTGCCCGAGAATAGAAAGTGAGCAGATAGAATAGGAAATAGTGTAGGAGAGAGAGAATTGGAGAAAGAATATGACCCAGCAAGTTGACTAAACAGAAGTTGTGGGTGCAGTCGCTTTACTGTTGGGCATACATACCTATAGATCCCCATCATTTAGCATATCCCACCATCACTACATTGTCTCCACGTACAAATATCTGGTTGACATGACGCCTTTTGAAAACAAGACACTTGTCCCGTCCAATCATCAGTCGGTGGTCACACCCTTCAGGGGCGAGTGCCTCTGCTTTCACTTCAGGTTTCTTGACTTCTTTTTCAACATCAGGTTTTGCAGCTACAGAATTGTGTTGAACAGGTTCTTCAAATTCAGGCCTTGCCATGTGCGCCGTTATTTTTCGTGTTGAAGTTTTGCTTGCTACATTGTCAGAAGCGGACGAATCAGATGCACTCACGTCCTTTGAGGAACCTTCTTTCTTGAACTTAAACACTTTACCTTCATGTTGTTGCCTCCCCGTCGTTCTACTAGACGCATGGTGGGCAGTGGTGCGATGTTTGGTCTTCTCATTGACTAAACCTGATGTTTGTTCCGTTCTTGAAGTAAAACTTGTAGTCTGATCTCTAGCGCTTTTATCAGAGTTTTCTGTTACAGATTTTATTCTTTTATCCCCATTTAACTTCGCTTTCTTCTCCTCATTGGAAACTGTCCTAGTTCTTGGGGGGTGGTGTACAACTTGAGCATCTGAGCGTTCAGACGTTTTCTTAGTCACCACGCCTTTAGTATCCTCAACCTTCATTCTGTTTCGACCATCAGTGCATTTCTTATCTTGCTGAGTTTTCTTACTTGATACGTCGGTAGCAGCGAGAACCGTGGAGTGCTTCGACTCGCCTTCACGTCGATTCTTCTGTTCGTCTGCGTTAGTCTTTCTGTCTTCAGTGACGTGCTTCTTCAACTGCGCGTCTGTTCTTGGAAGATCATCGTGAAGTCGTACAGTCCTTAGTTGGTTGGGTCGTGCTAACCCAGTTTGCTGTTTGAGACTCCTCTGATGTGGTACCTCCTCCTTTCTTGTAGACTCAAGTTCAGGTTTTGTATCTGCTTTGGCCTTACTGTCTTCAGTGACGTGTTTTTTCAACTGCGCGTCTGTTCTTGGGGGATCATCGTGAAGTCGTACTGTCCTTGGTTGGTTGGTTCGTGCTAACCCAGTTTGCTGTTTGTGTCTCCTATGTGGTTCCTCCTCCTTTCTTGTAGACTTAAGTTCAGTTTTTGTATCTGCTTTGGCCTTACTGTCTTTAGTGACGTGTTTCTTCAACTGCGCGTCTGTTCTTCGGGGATCATCGTGAAGTTTGTGTCTACTCTGATGGGGTTCTTCCTTCTTTCTTGTAGACTTAAGTTCAGATTTTGTATTTAAACACTTCTTGTTTTCTCTAGGTGCAGCTGGTACTGTACCTTTGTCTCTTACACGAGTTCTACTCTGAACTGTACTGCTGTCCTTTTGGATTGCATCTATTTTAGGCTGAATCTGTGACGACTGCCGTGAACCATCTGACCGCACTCTACGCTTACTATCTATCATCTCTCTTCTTTCATTATGTCTCACAAAAGGTGATGTCGCACCTCTCCGGGAAATGATTTTATGTGTGTCCCCTAACCCTTGTGAAGTGTTGGTTGACTGTGCAGTGTTACTCTCTTTAGTATTAATCCTTTTATCGTCATCAAGCACACGTCTTCTTTTGGCTGGCGTCTCATCTTGATGTTCACTAGCCAATCTCTTATTGCCCTTACTTGTTGAAGTGACTGATAAATGCTGACGTTTCCCCTCCTGTTTTACTACCTTCTCAGCGCCATGTATTGAAGAATTGCTTCTTTTTACTGATCTATCGTGCAGTTTCTCCTTTGAAGCTGATTTTGAATTGCTGATTGACGGACTTCTGACAGAAGCTTTGCGTGGTCCCGAGTTGGAATGCTTGATATGCACGGAAGAACGTCTCAAATCAGTTTTACTTTCTATATTTGTTTTCCTTTTGTCGCTTTCTTGCTCACTTATAGTTTCACGATCATTAGCTGGGTGCGTCTTCACTGTGCCCTTAGAATGTGACGTTTTGCGTATGTCGGTTGATTTACGAGATTCACGAACAGATGGTTTACTTTGTTGTGTGTCAACTTTCTTGGATAGCAACTGTCTGTCTGTAACTACTGTCTGTCTCGCGTGTGGTTGACCTTGTTTCGTATCACCATCAACTTCTTTTGTCAAACTAGTTCGTTTTCTTGCCTTAGATGAAGAAATTGTATCGTCAACTTTTGAATCATGTGAAGAAGAAACTCGTGTTCTTGGTTTTGAGTGTGACAAGTCCTTCTGAATAGTGTTCTCCCCACCTCCAATTGCTTTTTGAAGTATTGCACCATGATTTACATCCACGTTTCCTTCTTTCCTTCCCGTTCCTTGTGTATGCCGATTCCCTTCTTTCTGCTTCGTTTCAGATACTCTACCAATGCTTTTTTGTCGTTCCCTTGCTACACCTTTGCTTCCCAGTGTGGAAGACGCTGAAAACGTTTCTGTTTTTACTCTACGTTGAAGTGTCTTGACTGACGAAAGACAAGAACTTTTAGAGTTCATAGTATCCGTAGTCTTTTCAGTATTCTTGCTCTTTCTTACATCTCTCTCTTTCCCACCAGAAGACCGACGTGATCTCTTTGCTCCCCGTTTTAAAAGTTCACTCTTTTCCCTATTACTTAGTCCACGAGTTTGATGACTTGTCCTTGGTTTCTGATGCGTCTTTTTACGGATCTCCTTTTGTATACTGGCTGAGTTATCTCCATCATCTGACGACGATAGCTCTCCTTCTTCCTTGTCCTTTACTTTGTCAAGTTTTAATTCCATGTTAGATTTTAGTTCCTTGTTATCACTGGACCGTGGTAGTCCAGCTGCCAAATTAGAAATATTTTCTTGGTTCTTGCCATGTTCTACATCAGGTACATTTGTATCTGCTACTTCGTCATCGCTTGACGTAATCTCTCCTTCTTCTTTCTCGCTTGCTGGATCAGGAGTTGCACATTCAAGTTTGCGTTTACTTGGCAACAAGCTTTCGTTTTTATCCTGTACTTTCATATTGCTACAAGATGCAACAGTTTTCTCATGAAGCACCTTAAATATTGCAAGATCATCACTGTGTTCCGTAACCTTGGTTGTGTCTGCTGACATGTCTCCTGTCTTCACTGTATCTGTATTATCTACATCCGTGTGCACACGTTCTGCCTGATCGACACTCTCGCATACACGTTCTCTTTCCACATCATTCACTTTCCTGAGACTTGTAATATGAGATTGTCGAGTGCTATTAGTGTTTTCTGAGGGCGTATCAAATTCAAACAGCCCTTTAGCATAACCCAACATAGTACGATCAACTGAAACGTTTTCCCCATCCATATGTTCTACACTGATTTGCTTAGTTTCCATTCTTACACGAATCTGGTTGACTTCCCGAGATATCTGTCCTTCAATTTCAGATTGTTTTCTTTCCTCAGGGACAACTTCATCTTGTCTGATAGTAGCATCAGCTATTACTATCCGAGTGTCACTTTCAGGTTGTAGTTCACTACCTTGCACGCCTGTTTCTATTTCATCTGGTCTATCATGTTGCTGAGAGGCATTTTCTTCAAATATTTTATCAACATCTTTCAAATTGCTACGTTGAATACCATTTGTATCTCTATTAATATATTCTTCACATGGACCAGTAGACTGAAAATGTTCTGTCGTGTCTAAATGTTCCAAGGTTCGATCAACTGTCGATTGTACATTTTGAGGGATGTCTTCCACTTCTCTGTGAAGAAAACTGCCCAAAGAAACATTGTGTGCTCCTGCTTGATGTTCACTCTCTATTTCTCTGTTACTTCCAATATCAGAACCTGCACCTATTTCAGGCACTGAAGTCAGCAAGTAGTCCGGAGATCCTACAGTTGACCTACTTTCTTCTACTTTAAAATAACTTTCCACTTCCACGGGTGATGAAGTTGTTTTACTCGTAGTGTCGAATGGACGTTCAGCTTCATCTTCAGTACATTCGCCTTTCCGCAGCTGTAGATCTGACTCTCCATCACGACTGAATGGTGGAAGCTCCGGAGTCCGAGATAACATACTTGTTGTACGTAAATGAGTATCAGAGTTTTTGGAGTAGCTTGTTTCTTCACTTGTTATTTCTGATGTTGCTGCTGAAAATGTACCATTTACTTCTGTCTGGAATGCATTTCGAAGCTCTTGATTTACTAGCGTTGCAACATTATTTGTTGTATCTTGACCAGCAATGATCCAGTTTTCTTTCCGTTCTTCCAGTGATATTTTGTCAGTATCATGCTTGCAACAATCATCACCTTTGTTTTCCACCTCACGTAGCACTGTACTGTGTTCGATTGTAAGTGTAATTTCTGTGCTAGTTATATTAACGGCATCCATTGCTTGTGAAACAGTTCCACTTACAATAGTCTCAGCTTTATAAAATTCCGTTTCTCTAGCTTCCTTAGTATTCTCTGATGTAATTTTAAGTTCAGTGTTTGCAGTTTCAATAAGTGCTCCAACTGGCTCTTCACTTTCATCACCCACAAGTGGCACTATACAACTAGTACTGTCTTTAAATGACTGTTCTAAAGCTTCTGGAGGTGGACTAGATACTTTGAAATCTACCGCTGAAGCGAAAGAACTCACTGATTTTGCTTCAGAATACCGAAAGGCATTGTCTTCACAGACACCTTCTTCAACTGAAGGAATGGGGGAATGGAGGTTAGCATCACCAATCAAGGATATATTGTCGTTAGGTACTGTAGCTAAAATTTCATTTGATGCTGAATCATTTTCAAACTTCTTAGTTCTCAAACTGTCTGCCTGGTCAGTTAAGATATCCTTGGCAATGTCCGGAACATTGTGAGTGCTGAGAAGTTCTCCAGCTTCCAGAGGTACTACCACTGGAACATCTTCGCCTGAACTATCTTGAAGGATTTCTTTCCCTTTGAGATACGACAAATTGTCTGAAACAGCTCTCTCTTGAAGACATTCTACTTGTGTGTTAGCACTTCTTGTAGTTGTAGAATCAAGTAGTGGTACGGTAACCTCAGTTTCACAACTAGTTTCAGCGGCTATGCTACCTGTCACTTGTACGTCACTGGATGTCACAGCAATATCTAAAGTTGTTGTAGTACTGTTATAGTTATCGTCAAGTCCAGGTAGTGAGAAAGTAGTTGGACGTGATTGCTCTATATCTTTGCTGCTTTCATCTGTCATAGACTTTCTTCTGCCTCGAGTCCGTGCGGAGCCCTGTTGGAGTACTGACAATTTACGTGCTATGCCTCCTTGTAAGGTATCACTCAGAAGTTTGGCTGATACTCCATTTTCTTCATCTGCAGTCGATTCATATGTAGGTTTGGAGCATGACAACACCTTGCCAGATACCACTTGATGGTCAGGAGTTTCGTATGTGCTATCATGACTGCTCACACTATCTGCTATTTCCTGCGCAGAGACACACTGCTCGGTTCTGAGACACACATTTGAATCTCTGTCTTGATTGGTTTCTACTGTAGTCACCGGAAATTCTTGCGAGAACCCTGTACAAAACATTGGATCTCTCTCTTGTCTGGTTTCTGTAGTAGATACTAGAAGGTCACAAGAGATCCCTGTATCAAACATCGCCTCTCTCTCACGTCTGACTTCTAGTCCTTCTGCTGGCATTGCTGGAGTGCCCTGTGAGGCCCCTGCACCTTTTTCTTGGTCGCAGCAATTGGCATCAGTGGAGTCACGTCTATTGTCATCTGTTGTTACTCTTGTTTTCCGCTGAATAGAATCTTGTTCTGTACCACCAAGAGATGATGTTTTGAACTGATTTAAATCTGCAACAATTTCATCGTTTCTAGCTGTCTCTTCATAACAATCTTCTTGTACATTTTCTTTATCAACAACATGCACAGTTGAACATTTATTGGCTTTCTTTTTCCTTTTCTTTTTCTTTTTCTTCTTCTTTCTATTTTCAGCTGTTGTATTTTCTTCCTCGGGAATATCATTATCAACTCTTTGTTCCAGTGTGTAAAGTTCATCAACATCCATCATTGCCTTGTGCAAAATCACAGCATTAGAAGGCTAAAATATTTTGATGCATATATTGGAAAAGGTGATAAAATAAACGAAATTCAACAAATCCGATTGTTCACCCAAGTTTTTTACATTTGAAGAAATTGTCTTTTTCCTTATGCAATTTCTAACAATTGTTTTTCTTAGGTACTGTAAAATTTAAGGTTTCTAAAATCACGTTATAAAATTTTATTGTTCAAACATGTAACTACTTGTAATAAATGTATTTCAGAAAAAAACCAACCTCAAACACTTTTGAAAACCATGGAGGGGGGGGGGGAATAACCCCCTTGTGGTTTAATTACAATAAAAACAAAATGCTTTAGGAGTATTCTGCATAGTCTCAATGCTGTTATAATAAGAAGTGTCCACATTATGGAAAAACTGGTTTAAAAAATTAGGAATATTAGAAATGAATTTCTTCTAATGCCATGTTGTGGAATTTAAAGGTTTGCCCATTTGGGTGTAAACGGACCAAACCACAATTATATATCATATACAGTACATGTAGTTATAAACAATCTTGTTTTATCAACACCATGCAGTGAAACCAAGATTGATCATGATACATAATCTGTGTCATCTGTGCCATCTGCATTGCAGCTCAATAGAACTATTTCTGTTTTCTGTTATGATATTTGGGAATACTTCACAGGACTGACATGACATAAATCTTCAGTGTCTTGTCAATGAATGTCCACATGACCTTATTAAACTGCTGCAAAGAGCAAGTAGTACATTTACATTGAAAACATTATATATTTTTAAATTAACTCACCAAGTTCATATGCCTGTCAAATGCTATCAAATATCCACACATCACACCACGAAGCCCTTTGTATCTTCTTGTCCAAACTCTCATTAGTTTCCTCTCCTTAAGACAAGTGTACAGGATACTGAATGGTCCTTCTGAGCAGGCTGATGTGAAAAAACAAGATAAGATACATTACAGCTAATTTCACTGAACCTCCCTAGCAATGGTCAAAACACATACATGTACCCCCCTTAGGTACTACTGTTTCTACTTGACATTGCTAGTTGCCGTAAAATTGTATTTATTTTTTCTTGAAATCATTACCAATGACCAAGAAAAACATGAACTAAAATGAAATACTGTCATATTATATACTAGAATCTTCTGCAATATGAATTACTCCAGGGGGTACTGAAGTTTATGACAGGGAGTGGGGGTGGATGGCAATTTTCTCAGCATTTTTTGGAGTTTCAAGATTGAAAAATTGCACTGTATTCTATGGCTCTGGTACTTACTTTTCTTGGGGGAAGGGGGGAGGGAGTAGGTCTGGCCCTTAGTGGTTTTGAGATTTTGAATTATGGCTTCTCACCTCCCTATTAATTTTATATCAGAGTATCCCCTGGGACCTAAACCAAGATACACACTCGGCCTGGATTTCTGTGATTTGATGCCTTGAGACTAGCATCAGCAATTGGGAACCTGGAGCACATTTATAGAGCATTCACAAATAATTTATTACACAACCTGGAACAAAACAAACATTTAGCTCTCATATTTTAAATGCAATTGTTGTAACAAAGACATCACACTTTCTAAGTACATTGAACAGTTTAAAACTAAAACTATATAACTTTTATCTTTTACCTTAAGGTTACTAATTTTAGCGATCATTAATGTTAGCGTTTTTGTCTGAACAAGATTTAGCAAATACTAATTTTAGTGATTTTTAAGATTTTTATTGAGCATAATTCAGCTACGATGACAACAAAATGTTCAGCAGGTACAAAAAGTTACTCAGAAATGTCTGAAAATGTGTCCTCGTTGGGGAAAGCAGTATTCCCCCCCAATGACAGTGGCGATTCCAGCTTTCTCCCAGCCCTTATTGATTGTTGCCCGGCCATCAGATGTTGTCAGATCCACTAGCCACTGTGCATGAAGAGGCTTCATCTTGATTGCAGTTAGACAGAGATCAACATCAATTGTTTCCAGTTTTTTGCCACTAAGCAGGATTGAATTTAGCCGGGAGACTAATTTTAGTAAATATTAAATCTGATTAGCCCACTTGCTAAAATCGCTAAAATGAGTAGCTGCTAACAATAATAGCCTTAAGGTAACTTTTTTGTCTGGAATAGTTTTATACAGTTGAAGCTCTCGTAAGCAACCACCTCGGGAATCGAAAATTGAGGTCGTTAACGGAGCTGGTTGCTTATGAGAATGTGCTCTCGTAGGCAACCATGCATGCATACAATAGATGCTGGTCGCTTACGAAAGCTTTTTACATTAAGAAAATCGTTAACTGTACATAGTGACCACTAAAGGTATATTATTTTATCGTTTTTATTTCTTTGTAAAGTACTGTTGCTCAAATAAGCAAATAATTAGACGTACAATGTACTTTCAAATGCTGTGGAATGTAAGTTTTATCAGGTGTTGACTGATGTTTTGAAGACGCATTTCAGACTGGTCGCTTATGAGAGCTTAAAAACATTTAAGAAAATCACTTTTGGGGATCTCCAAAATTGGTCGCTAATGGAGCTGTATAAATATTGCTATATTAGTCCAGCAAGAAGCCAGTAAATATGTTACCAATAGAATGTTTGGTAATCACTGCATTACGTCGCATCCACTAAAGCACATTAGTTTAGCAAGTAGCAGTACAAGTGTTCCAGGGCCCGTGGAGGGGAGGGGGGGGCCCTGGGGGTGCTCGGATTTTGTCAAGAAAAATAATTCTAACTGCTGTCGCTGAAGTCAGCATGATCCACTTAATATGAGCTTCTATGAAAATGTTGCTTTTTAAGTGACAGGTTTAGTGCTTGCATGATTTGAAAAACTGTGCAAGGTTTTAAGATTTGAGTAGATTTCTAGCGATTTCAGAAATGCAAATAATTCAAAATGAGCATGCCCTCCAAATGAATTGCTCCATGGGTCCTGTGTTCTCCCCAAAGCATCCCAGACCACTCTCCTATTCTATGTAGTGTCAATTGCTATAGACATCTTTTACCATTCTTATACAAGTATATCATATTGTTATGCAAATGTCTGCCTCTCTGGATCTGATATTTTATCCTGTGGATGTGGAGAACATTGTTTTACTTCCTTGGCATTTGACTTGCAAAAGCTGATAATTCATTTGTAGGGTATTTTGAGTACATCAAGGTTTGGGGTAATAATGGTGAACTACTTTTTAGGATATTTTTTCTAATTTTCTGACGAGTTATCCCCCCCGACTACGGTGCAGTGATTGTACCCTCCTCCAGCTGGGTTATGACGTCACTACACGTGCTTTTGGCGATGAACACTGCACAAACTTGGCTTCAGCTTCTGGCAGTGGTTGAAGTAAAATCTATACTTTGAAACATTTAATACCCAAGCTGCATTTCTAAATAATTACCTTCCATTTTGTCCAAAACATTAGCATTTCTACTCTTGCCTCGAATGGCAGCTTCTTTAGTTTGTAACCTCTGCATTTGCCCTGCAAACTGCCCAGCTGTCTTCGAACCTGTGTCGACATCGCTCCCTGCACTGTATTCAGCTATTGTCTTAAGCTTTTCTTCGATTGCTTTTGGTTGGAATTCTGGTTTTAGGTTTCGAGTTCTTGTAGGAATAATGGGTTCAGCCTTGTTGCATCTGTCATCTCGCTGCTTGGAGTTGGATACAGCTCTCGCTTTGCCTTCCTGTCCTTGTTTGATAGCGCGGGTGTACTCGGCAAGATTGTTGAATATTTGAATGTTTGGTACTGGAGGTTGAAGATCTCGTTCGTAAAGAGCTTTCAATGCGTCAAACTTAGAAGAAAGAAAGTCTAAACGCTGGTCGTTTTTTGTTCTTTCAGGCAATCTTGCCGCCATGTTGAGCCTTGCTCCAGGCTTCATTTACTCTCGGCTCCAGGCTACTCTCATGGCGAACCTGATTTATGCTAGACCACAGGCAGCCCAATATTATAATCGTTGTTACAACAAATCGTTGAGTTCATCGTGTACTTATGTGTTCTTTGTATGAAAGTTTCTCCGCAATATATGGCTCAAACTTTTGAATTTTAACTTTTTAACTTTTTAACTTTTTTGGTTTACATCCCTCAGAAACCCAATTATATAAGTCCAACATGTCAGCCCAAATCAGTCTATAACGTAGTAAACCAATCTTAACTGTGGGTTAAGATTATTTAAACCCACTTTCGAACAATCAGGTCCAAAAGTTTACAGTATATTCGCATCCTATTTAATTGTATACGATAGACATGTAGAACCCACCATCTAAACAGTATGTGTTGGACATTTGTTGAGGAAGTGTGGATAAGTGGGATATTATTGTTGTATCATATATCCTGAATGTGAAGGAAATAGCTGAAGGTGTCTGCACTGCACTGAAGGCTACAGAAGCCTGGAAGAAAAACACTTTTTTGTACAGCAACCTTTCAGTTCTTTAGTGTTTACTTTCATAAGTGATGTTAGATACTGTAGTTAAGATATCATCAGGGTATAACGGTGGTGCTTTCCAAGTTTATTTCTTTGTTTTTCCAAGTCATAGTTCTGATATTATTATCTAAGGAAGATGAAATATAATAACATGTAAAGACAGATTTGACTTTGTTTTTCGTCCAACTGCTATTTACATTTTATTCACATATTATTTCTCTCAAAATATTTTACACATGAACTATTCAATAACTATTCTACACATTATTTAAATGTGATAACTAATATTCATATCTGGAACAGCCCTATTCTTTTTCATTGGAATGATTGCCCAGGTGCCCCACTCAACTATTTTTATGACGGGGG
>JANUFV010047333.1:0-11267 GCA_024757865.1 Epizoanthus scotinus
ATATTATTAGGTGAGTAGGGGAACCAATCAGAATGCAGCATTTGCATTATACCTTGTGTTGATTTATTATAATAGTTTATAGACACCGGATGATGTATTGCTAGGTGAAGAAATCGAATTTGAAATTTGGCTCAACCATTGGTTAACGTTAACCGACCTTCGAGCAACCCAGGCCAGGCTTCTTTTTTTGCGCTTTTTTTTTGTCCGCGCCCGTTTGTCTGTTACCAAATTATTCGCATCAGGAAATAAGATTATCAATGCTACTGGGAAACAAACTGGTTTTAAGTATTTTAAAACTAAAAATTTTCGAAGTTATTTACGGCTATTCAATTTGACTCGTTCTAAGTTGTTGGTGTTTTTGACCGAAAAGAAAGACAAACCAGTAACTGAAACATTTGCGTTCCCTTGGTCCGAGACCTTGGTCCGAGAGATTGGAGACGGATGGATGGGAAAGTATTTTACTAAGAGGCCTTGTTTGCAGTCAAATATTTTAGAAGGCATTTACTGTAACTGTCAAACATGTCAGGATAGTTTTTTGTTTCCAAATCGTCCTAAAAGCCAAACATCATGTTTTTATCTCGTAAGTACATAATTATCGGTTTCGAGAAAGAAAAGGTGCAGATCATAGATAAGGTTCGAATGATGCAAAGGTTAATTCGTATTTAAGAATATTTTCAAAAACCACAATTTCATCTTTGTTTTGTCGATCTCAGCAGAGCCCTAAAATGTTATGCACACCAAAATTATATGCGCAGGCGCAGCTTCATAAGGATATGCGCATGCGCAACTCCATAATCATATGCGCCTGCGCAACTCCATAATGATATGCGCAAGCGCAACCCCATAATGATATGCGCATGCGCAACCCCATAATGATATGCGCAAGCGCAACCCCATAATGATATGCGCAGGCGCAACCCCATAATGATATGCGCATGCGCAACCCCATAATGATATGCGCAGGCGCACCCCATAATGATATGCGCAGGCGCACCCCATAATTATATGCGCAAGTGCACCCCATAATGATATGCGCAGGCGCAACCCAATAATGATATGCGCATGCGCAACCCCATAATGATATGCGCACGCGCAACCCCATAATGATATGCGCATGCGCAGCCCTATAATAATATGCGCATGCGCAACCCCATATTGATATGCGCATGCGCAACCATATAATGATATGCACAGGCGCAGCTGAACATGACGTACGAATATCATTTATAGGGCACGATCGAGTATCTCATACTGGCCCTCACTAAAACTTCGATGTGCGAAAATTACTAGTTTTTTCTGTTTTTCAATCTTTATTTTCTCTGCTTAGCCAAAGTTACCTTTATTAAAATAATAATTTGTATTTTCAATCACTAATTCTATTACATGTAATAATAATAATAATTACAGTATAAACTAAACTCCTGCTAAAATAACGGGGGAAAACACAGTATACAAAAAAAAAGAAAAAATAAATAAATAACCATACTGGAACGTTATAGAATTAGTGAACACGTGATACAACTAAACCTTTCTTTCTATTATAATTTTAAGAAAACACAATTTTTCTCCATTGAAGTTTAAAAGCACTCATTAGTATATAAACGCTTTTTTGTGTTTTTAACTTCTTCAGATACATTTCGAAAGATACCCGGTCTTCTGCAATGCAAGAGCAGTGTATATACTTTTTGGCCAAAATAATAGGATAATTTAAAAAGTAATATTTGCGCTCATCAGGTTTGTACCCATATAGTATATCAGCCTTATTGGGTTTGAAAACAAAATTCGAGGTGTCACCATACCAATTTTCGAAACGGCCGCAGAACGATTCTATAAATTAATGGACACAAACAAAGATGGGTGACCTCCTGGGATACCTCCGTGTCACAAATATTTTTTTCCCATACCTGTTCTTTGCCTGTTATTTTTGGAGTTAATAAACATTGGCGATATTATTTATGCAACGGAGTGTGCTGAAAACAAAATTGGTAACGATAAAATTGATGTAAATTGTTGAACATAGCTAATATCCAGCTGAAAATTCATATTTACGACGATTTGCCATTTGTCTTCGTAAACGCATTTTAAATCGCAAGGACAAGACAAAGTTGACAAATTTTCTTTATTCTCGAAGTTCGGATTTCTTCGTGTTTTAATAATAATTTGTATTTCCTAACTATGTCATTTAGTTGCTGACAGTATCCTGCTGAAGTTGAATCAAGAAATGTTTAACTTGACCGAAGAAAGTTTCGCTTCCGCCGTCTCCTCGCGACTTCACCACAAATTGAACTACTTATCAAACATAGTTGTCACCGCAGATTCACAAATTACTTGATGTATACAACTATTTTGATCTATATTTATAGCCGGCCTCTTGGCGTTTCGGGTAATAGCATAAATGTCATATTAATGCATATGCTCATTCGGCACCTAGTGAACCTCAAGTACCCTGATTTATAAACTAATAAAGGGTTCATTCGTTTTCGATTCAGTGGGTCTACGTTTTCGACTAGGGTCTTCGTTTTCGGCTGAGTCAGTAAGTGTTTTTTAACTCGTTTTGGATATAACAGAACCAAAGTTTATTGCATACTCGGCAGCACTTCGCCAACCCTGTGGTTACGGCTAGTTTTATAAAATAAACGCAGTCGTGTTTTTCATTGAGTTATGGTAAACTACTTTCAATACGGTCAGCGCGTGCGTTAAATATAGTTTATTTTCTAATCATTCTTGATACATAATGCAACAAGTACGATAGGAATGCACCAATCAAGACCTTCCATTTCAGTGGTTCAAACTTTGTGTTTAAAGGGGTTATGTCACGGCTATTTAAGGCAATTTTGCGATGTACAAAATTATCTACAAATCAAAGGAAATCTAAAAATAACAGGTTACAGTAGTAGAAAAACATAAGTAGGATTATGATAAGTCGTAAAGGGACGTAGATGGCTAATACTGGGGAAGATAATTCAGTCGGTCCAGGCTAGACATTAAATAAGATAAATACATTCGATGTCAAAATCGTGTTTCTTGTATTTAGATACTTTGTTTTCACAACATAAAACAATTTTATCATGTCTTGTTATCCTGTTGAGCTTACAACTTGTGTTTACTGAATGTCAAGGCTTTGTTCCTGACTTAACTAGAGAGCATGCGCATTACCGTGACATAGCCCTTTAATATCTAGATTTATTTAGTCTTGACAGACGTTTTAACGGCTCGAGTCTATACCGGACAAGGTTACAATTTTTTCAACCAGAACGTCTTCGAAATCATGTGCCTGTCTGTTCTCATAGAGTCGAAATCCCCTCATTTTGATCAGAAAGTGCTCACAAACTGCACTGGAACCAATACGAATTACATGTCTTTCACAATTCTAAATTGTACATCTGTAGGTCTATAACACTGAAAGTAGCACTCCTTTCCTTCAGGGGTGCTGCTAGAAAGCGCGTTGTCCTCTGAAAACTCTCTTAAGTAACCACTCGCGTTCCTCTCAAATTTAGTAACTACTGGTGCTCGCTACAATCAGGAGTCGTTGCTTTAGAGAGAAAAACCCATCTCTGAGAAGTTACGTTAATTTTGGACGTTGTTACTTTGGGGAGATCGCTATATTCTTGTTAACGTTTAAAAATGCTTTCAGCTTTGTTTACGAGCTATCGTGAATGATTACATTCGAGCATCACAATTGTGAAGGGTGCTGTGATCCAGCGGTGAGCCGTTTGTCTTCCCACAGCGTCTTGCCATCACATGCACAGTATTTCTTGACATTCTGGAAGAGCCCTGCTGAACGGGCGATGATACCACAAGCTAGTCTATGAATAAACACACGAGCACGTTATCTCAATTGCATAGACACTGCTTAGATTCACTGCTAGATTTATCTTGTCATTCTATAAATAGTGTTATCAGCATTTCATGAAATTCAATATTATTGTCATAAATGCTAAAATCAGTATAAATGTACCCTTCATCCTGTCAACACTTACAGTACATCTGTAATATGGCTCAGTTTAGCTAGTTCCAATACACGGTATAACATAGTACTGCCTAGAAGGGTTACTAACCTTTTCACAACAACTAAACATCTCAATTTTCTTTAGGTACTAGTAGTTAACAGCCCATTTCCGAGATACGGTCTAATTTCCAGAAACAAAAGCATCAAATAGAGTGCCAAATTTTAGCACCTAGCCTCGATTGGATTTATTGTTCTCACGAACAACAGCGAATATTGGGAGGTAACATATCAAAAACGAGTGAGAGTGTTTCATCAACTGTTCCAAACACTGAGAAACAGAAGCATGTGAGTGCTATTATTGTTTCGAGGTGTTTGGAACGGCAATGTTTAGATAATCATGTTATCGTACTGCTTTGTGCTGTTCCTGTGACGACTAAACTCACCCTGGACCGGAGTTTCCACATATCTTGGACATGGGATTGTCTGTATGACCCAAGTCATCTTCATTTTCATGAACAACCATCGACCGACCAATCACGTCCCATACCTGAGCGAAAACAACTAATAGTTAAGTATTTCCACAACACGTAAACACGTTGGAAAACCTTAAGAGGCATAACAGAATATGAAATACATCAATATTATACTGTGTACTACTAGTGCATTGAATAGTGTAAGCGGGGTTCGTAAATTCCACGATTTTATACAACATTTTCCACGACCTTTCCATGACCTAATACTGACAAACGTTGTTTGAAATTGTCACAAATGATTCTTAGTTTGAAATACTTTCAAGTTTACCAACTGATGCAAAAACCAAATTCAACGAGGAAAACAAGGGGCACTTACTTTGTGAAGTAGCGGACTTGTTTGTATATTCAAACTACATAACAACATTAACAGATCAGTCAACAACAACGTTGAATTGTATGTACTGCCCTTCCTCTCCATAACTTTCCATGATTCAAACAAACATTCCACGGCGCTCAAGACATGGAAAGAGAAATTCTCCAATTCCATGACTTTCCACGTTTTCCATGACCCAAACAAACCATGTTACGCTTCAAGCAATAACATAACTTGATGTATAAAACTCTCAGCTTTCTTGTTTAATTTACAGATACCTCAGTTTATTCTTCAATGAAATTGGTGCTTGTAACTCTTTCTTTGTATTTATTATACCCAATGCAGCCAGAGAAACAACAAATGTTAGTCATGATATCGTTAACGTCTTCATAACTGAACACGGTCCATTTACTCTTGTTCCCTCACAAATAATCAAACTCGTAACCGGCAATAACAGATATTTTGCACTTACAGACCATTTTGATCTTCTTGCATCATGGACATGATTATAACACTGAATGGGTCGTGAAAACGTCATTTTCCACTTTATAAAGTTAGGTTTCATGCAGCAGTATTGAAAAATATATATTCTCTTTACCCATGGATGTATTTCTGTGTAAGGTGAAGGAGTTATACATTATATTTGCAACTCATAATTCTGTACAACAACTGGAACTCACCTTAATTCTCTTGTCCTCAACTCTAAATATCGCACGGCCAGTTGCATCAGCCATAATGTTTCCAAGATCACCAACATGCTACGATATTTAGAAATAATTGCATTACAACAGAGAGAAGCCATAGATCGTACATATAATCTACGGGCCAGTTATGTGGTGTGAATTACGCTAGAAAAACGTCTTGAACTTGAAGCTATATAAAATAAGTTTGGTTCCAAGAAAATGGATGCTTCAAGAAAATGTCGTACACAAATTCCTGATTTCGTCACGAATTCTCGAATTTTAGTTTTGGGCATCAGTTGTCAAATTATCAGTTTTAGCACTGTTTGTACTCCAAAATCGTGTCAGGGATTTTTGATTGACAGCATTGTTAGTTTTGTACAGCTGATAATGTAAAATTATGTGCACTGAAAGCAAAAGAACGGAACGACAATTCAACATTCCTTTACTCGCTTTTGGAGTAGAAACGGTGCTAAAACCGATAATTTGACAACTGATGCCAATTCTAAGCTGAAATTCGAAAAACTTGGGGCACCCTGAAGGAAAGCAAATGGTTCGGATACACCTGTCTCGTGCTCGCTTATTAAAAACGAATTTTTCAACTGGAATAGACCTTTAGCCAGATAATTTTATAAGCTTTCTATTGATATATTGGTTTATGGGTATCCGCTGCGTAACATCCAACATACAGACCAATACATGTAGCTAAAAGTATTTAACGCACTGACCCTGTCACCATCTTCAGGCCCGCCATGCTGCGTGTCAGTTGGGTTGAAGTGATCACCAGTGCTAAAACAATGATCAAGCCCCACACATGTGGTTTAGTTAGTGGAAAACGTGGTGGCCTGATGGTTATGGTGTCAAAACTCAGATATAAAGTAAAGGGCTCAAATCTGGTATCTGTAACCTCATGGTATCATTTATAAGTGATCATTCATAAATGATACATTGACTTCTGTAGATTGTCTGACATAATTTATGCACAAACATAAATTAACACTAAATGCTGGCCACTAATAATTTATTTACTAACAAACAAAATAAATAATTATTTGATATCAAAGACATAATCCAAAAGAGTAACTGTTCATCCTTTAAGGAACCAATAAGTTAATGACATTGTCCATCTAGTCCATGCAACTTTATACAATGTTTGGAAAAGTTCTAAATGACGGAATGGTGATTTAAGTCAAACCATACATGTACATTATGGATAAGTGCCTATATAGTATGCTTTTTTGTGCGGCATGGTCGAGTTAACAAACGAAATTGATTGATAGACAATAGTTTAAATGAGTCAACTTCTAAATTGTATATATTTATTGTTTATATTCTGTTTATAACGAATATAAACTTTACTTAAATTTGTACCGAATGTCTGAGATCTATTAAAATAATAACAATTTATATGTAAAGCAAGTTAGGACAAACTCAGGGCATTTTGTAACCCTTTTAGTGCAGCGATGTCAGTGTAGAGGATGAAATGCCAGTATCAAAATCAACTGAACATGTCCTAAGTAGGCTGGGTAAGTTTATAATATAAAAAAAAAATTAATCTTTGTTTTGATTTTTTTTACAAATATGTTTCCAATATCTGTTGTTTTGCTGGATCGCTGGGCTATGACTCTGACTGCCATTTAGCAACTGAATGCTCAGCTGCCGGCAAAGCGTATCTTAAGGTGCAATCAAGATTATTAGTGACTTCCTATACATAATCAGAAGTCGTGTTGACTTATCTGACACTGCAGACAGACACCATCAACATGTACAGCTACACTGACATGTACAAGTACCAGGCAATCACACATACATACAATACACACTACCTTGCACATCCTCGTGAGATGTCCCCCAGCTCATGGATGTTCAGACCATGTGCTCCCGGATTAAGCCCATCAAGAGTTCCATCAATAACACACAAATTATCATCAACCTAGAATGGTTGAAGTTTTTAATTACAAGATACTTAATTTCTGATTTGTTTACCATTTTACATTAGTTCCATTAAATTACTCTGTGTACAATGGATATGTATCTTTTATGTTAGTAAATAGGCCAATATATGCATGTAAATAATTAACAATTATTCTCCGAAGTGGAGGTAGATATCCATTACTACGAACCGACACTGAGGAGAATAATTGTTTTAGTATATACCAAACTCAGTAAATAGTCATAGACATAAAAATAACTATTTTTCTCATATAGAACTGAGAAAATACTTGGGAAACATGAGCTGCCTCATGCATGCTCTACAAAACGTTCATGCATGAAAAGCTGTAGGTGAATATCACTGGATATCTGTATCCTGATTAACCAATCAGAGCGCACTAAAAGCACTATTCGCTGGTTTGGTATATATACATGTATATGATCGACCGTTTTCTTGAAAAAATGTTGTGCTTATTGCTATAACGTTTATAATGACTCAATCCTCATGCATTGGCTTGTGATTATGTGTTCTTGTTCTTATTTGAACAGTGAGGAAACAACAAAATATTCAGCTTTCTGTGTGATTCGCTGCACTTTACCCTACCTGCACAAATCTTGCCAGACCCTGCACACCTTCACCTTCCATAATGGCAACGGCAGCACCCAGATGTGTAGCTTTCCTTCCTGTAATGTTAATGACCATAATAATGGTACGTACTGTATTCATTTATATTGTGCTCTTTCCATATAAATCATTAATGTGGTCATGGTAATTAGAACCCACACTATATTTTAAACTAGACAATGTCGGCCGTGCACAGGGCATGTCTTGGTTGTGCATTAGCCATGCGTCGGCTGTGCATTGGCCGACATGCCACTGACATTCCATCATTGATGAATTGCTCTTGAATGTGTGACTAGATTTGATTATGGTGTGCCGAGCCAAGCGTAAGCCAAGTCAAATTTGTGATGATTACAAACCTGTCTTGAATTGAATCATGAAGCAAATAATTTTTCCAGGATAATGTTATGAATGCGCTCTCTCTATTTTACTTTGGTATACCAACAAGAATACCAGAAATCATTTGAAGAGCAATTTAGCTATTTAATATTAATATTAATTTCGTGTGGATCGAATGTCTGAATAATTCCTTATTTTAACAAGATGTTGTACCACGTAGGGAACACTAATGTGAACATAGAATGTCTGGCTTGCTCTCCATCTTGCAATTGTGATTGGATCGGATCTTATATACCCCTCTTAACTAGAGTCACCCACTGACTGTCCCTTCTTACCTAGAGTCACCCACTGACTGTCCCTTCTTACCTAGAGTCACCCACTGACTGTCACATGCATGAGATTAACAAGACTAAACTTTAGAACCACTGGCAGATTTGTGGTTAATAATAATAATAATAATAACAATAATAATAATAATAACAATAACAATAATAATGATAATAATAACAACAATAATAATAATAATAATAATAATAATAATAAAGGTATTTAATGTTATACTTTATTTTAATAATTATAATTTTTTAGCAATAAATAAATAGTTGTAAACATAGCTTCATTACCAGTAAGTTAAGATATGTTCCATTTACGGTGAGCTTTATTATTATATGTGGGGTCAAAAAGTTATTACATTTATTGTGAACCAATTATTACATTTAGAGTTTTTATTACATTTAGCGGTGATAAAGTTCTTAATGAAGTCTCACTTCCTGTTGATTTGCTAGGTGGTGCAGCTAACATCCCATCGACAGTCTTGGTTAACCAACCGTCCACTGTCGCTTCGTCAGTTATGTCATCTAGTAAGTACAGTGAAGAGCTCTGTCAGAGTATACCGAGTAACAAAGTACTTTCCAACGCAGGTCAATTAGGGCAAGGGTCAAAAACTGAGAAAGACCCCCTGCGAACTAGAAAATTGCTTTGCAGGTATATAGGACTTACACGAAATGTGTTCAAATTACCAGTCACGAAGTACTAGTCACGAAGTTGCTATGTTCCAACTGAATCCAATGGTTTTGTTCAAAAGAAAAATAATTATTGGGCTCCCAAGACGCACTTATCGAACTTTTGACTTCAAAGCCAACCATTCAGTTGGATTCAGATATTTCAGTCTATTGACTATCAACTGGGCACACCGATATCAATAGAAGCAATGAAAAAACACACCTGCAGAACCGTTGAAAATGAAAACCAAAATTCTACTACAAAATGGTCCGTATTGTGTTTGGTTTGCAGGTATGAACTTTAAACTACTATCTAAAAACTCAAGCATTTTTTTCTGATTAATTTGATACTTAGACGAATAAAATCCATCAAATACTTGCCGAGTTATGGACAAACGTGTTTTCAGGTTGCGTTGCGTGAATGACCCAGGCCCTAATTTTACCCGCGCTACAGAAATACGGCAGATGCGTTGAACGGTTAGATTGTACACATTTTTCAATTGTGTGCAAAGTTGTTATATCCTCTTTAAAATACGGCTCTTCATGCAAAACGATTTGGCACGCTTTGAAAATATTATATATTTTTGCTTGAAAAATCTCACCACCCTTCGAATTTTAAACTCAGTTGTAGTCTTTGCTGAAAGACTTAATTTGTCAAGAATACTTTATGAACATTCTCTGTTTCGCACACAATAAATATGAAACGCCTTTTTAAATATACAATGCAATGGTGTTATGTTCATTTTCAAGTAGTTCGATGTAACTAAGAGGTTATGTACGTATATCTTATTATAGTTGATTGTTTTCTTCTCAGGTGGCGCTGCTGTTGTTCTGTCAACCACCGCAGTTGTTAAACCGTCCAGTAGTCCACTTGTCGTGTCAGCCAGTAAGTGACTATGAAAGTACAGTATGTACATAAATTACTTGATATTGTACACTACAAATAATTCAAACAATATGTATTATGACGATGTTGAGAACACGAGTGCAGCTAAAAATAATAAACCTGAGTTCGTTTCTGGTTTAGAATTATGTTTAATCACTAGTTTGGAAATAGATCATAGTTGTTTTACAAGGCGCATTCACAGATTAGGTTTGTCTATGACTGACTGTTAATTGCGCCCAAAATGTTATCGTGTCTATCTCTCTGTTGAATATTTATATTCCCAATTTTCATCCATTTATACTATTCTCTGTAAGTTATTTAATTAGTGTTTCATTATTATAAGTATGCAAATCACAACTGATTAATAGATCCTGAAATAAAAACTGTTAACGAGCAAAATGAAAGAACTTGTTATGCTCAATAATTTAATGGGATTTTTGGAGTCCATAACAATAACAATAACGAGTACACAAACGAGAACAGGGCAAAAACTTTCCTCTAATTTTGCACTTTGACAGGCGCGGACCTGCCATCTGGGATTATTATGTCAATGCATACCTGTCCCAGGCAACAAGCGGTCAAAAGCCAAAACAAAAATAAGGCATGGTGTCTAGGACAGCAACGCCCTGACATCATAATTCAAGATGGCTGATCCATGACTGCCAAAGTGCAAAAACAGGCAAACTCTTTTGCTTCGTTCTTGTTGGTAGGATGGTTTTAGACCACAAAACTTTATAGAATAATTTAGTTTAACAGTGTTTTTCACTTCAAATTTCATTTATTTATTTATTCCAACTACTCGTTACAGGTATAACTCCTTCAGTGCATCGCATCTCTCATTTGAAAGGTAGCTCCGCCATTTGTTCTCAAGAACAAAGGACAAAAGTCTTGACAAATGCTATATCTACCAGTTGGATTATGCCACAAGTCACTTCCAGTTCTGCATTGTCCTCTTCTGCACAGGTATGTTTTAAGCTAGGAAGCAATCATAGTATTTATAATCAAATCGGTA
>JANUFV010047443.1:0-11260 GCA_024757865.1 Epizoanthus scotinus
TCTCGGTTAATATTTGAGGTATCATAAAATTTATTTTTGTATATTAAAGCTCTTCCCTTGAACTATTTATGGCAATGGAAATCTCAATTTCGACATTTTCTTCAGTTTCAACCTGCACGGTAACCTTAACTTCGATTTGGTAGTTCCAACTGAAACCGAAGTCAAGCCTGGTTCAGACACTTAAATTTTTGTCAATTTTGCTACAAAATTAGCTTAAAGCAAACCATAATAGTTGTTTTATTTACCTTGAGGCTCTAAACGATAGTCATTTTAACTTTGATTTATCAGAAAAACGTAACTTGTGTCACATGTTACGGGTCAAAGCACATTTCCAAACAGGCAGGCAATGCCAGAAACTTGAATAGAACAACTTTTTCGCACCACCAATTTGTTTTCTTGCACAAGGATATTTCTATATAATATTACTGTTAGCTTAGGTTTCGCATGAACGCGTATCTCTGGACTTGAATTGCATAGATGTAAAAAAACGTGTATATGTGATATATATTTATTGAAAGATAATTACTGGCACATGATGTGTGAGGGAAGCATGTATTGAAAGTGCGGTAGCCACATGCAAGCTTTGTGTGCCTAGTTTGTTAGTAATGGCAATGATGTAAAACTTACATTATTTTCAGTAATCAAAACAAATTCTATACAACTGTAACAACTATCCCTTTAATAATGATTCCACTCACTTGTTGGATGTGAGATGATAAAATAATAGCATTCGTGTCATAATTGGCAGCCAAATAAAAACACTTTGCACATGATAGCAGCTGCATATTTACAGTACCTGTCTGCAGCCATGACAATTGCTCCATTACAGCAGTAACAGTTATAAATGAGAAAACCAGGCTTTACTGTCTGCGTCAAGCTCTTTTTAACAAAGCATTATAATTATCCATTAGCAGTGAGAACTTTGGTAAATATATCCCAGAGAAAAAATGTTTAAATTATTTGATATCAGTGTCAGTAAGAAGCCATGCAGCCAAAGACAATAAAAGGGACTGGCACAATGGAGAGGAGGAACACTGAGGAGGACAAATACCTTTTAGTAGCCTGGTACATTGCACTTTGTATGTGACATGAGCTCTTCGACAGTGCAGCAATGCAAACCAAGACCACCAACTAAGATAAACACTACAAACTGAAACTACAACTGTACTTGCAGCAGCTTCCTCAGTTTACTTTGACAGTAATGAATAATGAATAAAAACTTATTGCAAGCAACTAGTTAAATTCAGTTACATCCTCAGTCTGTCAGAAACAAAGGAACAATCATATACATGTACATGAACGCTGATATTGTGATATTTTGAGATTGAATTGGAGAAGGTATCATAATTATTTGGCTTGGCTTCTGCATCATAAGTAGAACAAAAGAAACATTAGCCTGCAATGAAGTCTTCTGAGCGAGGGACTCCCGCAGCAAGAGAAATAAGAGAGGCTGCATTGGAGGCTAAAGTCAAAAGAAACCTAGTCTGTTGGGGAATCCCAAGTCTATGTAAATCAGTTACAGGGATGTAGATTGAAGCTGGTAGCCCACAAAATTAACTGGCTGGAGCAATGATTTTATCAGCTCAGAAAAATTTGTATGGCCCCACACACCGCTAGAAGCTCCACCTTTGGTGCTCAATTGCGCACCTATAGCTCAGTCAAATTTCCACTTGTTTTAAATCTAAGCTACTGTACATCCCTGAGTGGAATGTGGCAACTGAACACATCCAATTGACTGTTTCACCCACTCTATGTCCAAATGTCCTCCAAATACCTCTGCTGTCCCCTTAAAGTCAAAAGCTCCTTCCTGGCATCCTCCAGTGAAACATGCCTGCACTCTTGAACAATTTCAAGGAAGGTTTCGAACACATCCCGTGCCATGTTCTTGGCATCTCCACACACATAGACAACAGCATTGCGCTCGAACAACATATAAGCTAACTCCTCTTGATGAAGTTTCATGTTGTCCTGAACATAACGAGCCGGAGGGGGTACAGGCATGGGACCAATTTCATCTGACATAGAACTGTCACGTGAGAATGAGACAAACAGTCTATCAAGAGTCCCAGTTGTTAGGAATTGTTCCAACTCTTTCTGATACAAGTAGTCTCGTTCACGATGCCTGCAGCCAAAGAACAGCCATGCCGGACCAAATATGGAACCTTGAGCAATTTGAGACTGGTGGTATCTGTGTTGCAAGAAACCTATAAATGGTGCAACACCTGTGCCAGGACCAATCATGACTATTGGTACAGCTGTGTCTGCATGAAGCTTGAAATGAAGATTCTTCCTCAGAAATACTGGAACCTTTGGCAGATCCATTAACTTCAGTCTAGAAACACCATCTACAAGCAGGTGTGCGTCAGTATCCTTATTATCCTGTGGACTCTGCCGTAATCCCTTGGTCAGCTTGTCTAGCCAACCAGTACACACTCCCCTTCTTTCCTCTCTGATGTCCCCAATTGATCCAAATTCCAGAATGTTAAACACAATGTGAAAACTGTTCGGATTCTCTAGTGAGGAGCTTGCAACAGAATAAGGTCTGGGCAGTAGACGTGGACAGTGCTCCAGCAGTCTTTCAAACGGGGGGTTACAGGATCGAAATGCACTCAGCACATCCATCAGGCATATTGCCGATCCTCGTACAAATTTGCTGTAATCCTCACTGCCTTGCTTACTACAGAGTTCCTGAAGTCTCCTTTTCTCTTTAGGATTCTCAGTATACTCACTTAACATTCTTAAAAACGATTTCTTGGGAATGGCCCTCAATTCCATGCAAGTTAATAATGCATTCCTGACTGTACATGGTTGTGGGATGAAGTCTGGGAGTTTTGCCGTCTTCTTGGTTGTTGACTCCAAGATGTGAATCCTAAATGGCTTATCTGCATTTTCACTTACACCAATTCTCTGTATAAGAGCTTCCACTTCTCCACTGTCATTTGGACATACAATACCAAATGAGTCTCCAGGTTCAAACTCAATTTCACAATTTGAGATATCCATCTCAATGTCAAGGGCAGTCTTGACTGCATTCCGTTGAGTTAGCTGTTTTGCACTTACAACTGTTGCCATAGTTATACCACTAACTGCACTGGGGAAGTTCTGTCTATCAAGAACAGTACAATTGTTGCTCTCACTTTCTTGGTCTGGTTGAAACTCGATGCCAAGGTACGCTGGTGGCAACTGAGGAATTGATATTGCACTTGTAGATAGTGGAGAAACTGACAACACCAGGCTTGGCTCCTCAACTGTTTCTGCCCCTTCGTCAGTTTCTGTAATGCCAGTAGCACTGTCAGTATGATCATGAGAGGCATCATCCATAAGCACAGCTGAAGGTAATTTCTTGGGCTCACCAGTAATGGCTTCTCTGGGTATTTGTTCTCTTGTCACACAATCTTCTGTCACGTCAACACCGTTGTTTGTAACAAGGTCTCCAATTGCAACATTGTCTGTTGCCTTGCGGTGGATTCCTGTCAGTTCGTATTGGTTTCCACAGTTACTATCTACTTCTACTTCTAATCCCAACTGCCTTCTCAACGCTGGCCAAAGTCCTTCTATCCACGGTTCCACGACAACTTCAAGACCAATGCCATCATCAGCATGTCCTGTGGCATAAAACTTGGTGGCTCCCAGTTCTTCCAGCCTCTTGTCCAGAGATTTGCCGCAGTTACAGAAATTTGTATAATTCGAGTCTCCGAGAGCTAGTAGAGCATAACGACATTTTTCAAGATGGTTGGATGGCAAAGTCTTCTTCTTCAGCCTCCTCGAAAACTTTGCCATTGTATCTGGTGGATCGCCTTCGCCCGTGGTCGAGACTACGAACACTACCAGTGGTTCGTTTGGAAGATCGAACTTTTTCTCTGTTAAACTCAGGCAGAAGAGTTTAGAAAAAACACCATGTTTGTCAGATAATTCGTGAATTTCTTCAGCAATGGCTTTTGCCTGACCTGTTTCTGAACCATAGAAAATAGTAAATTTGTTATCGATGGACATTTAGAAAATTTGAGTTAAAAAACCCGGCACTATTTTAAAAATGTCTTCTTCCAAATAAAAGTGTTCTCGATGTATATTTATTGTCACGCTGCAACCTCTTCGTTATATCGACGTTTGTGATTGGTCGAATCACCCAATAGCCAATAGCAATGTCCAATAGATTTATATCTATTGTTGGTAGCCGCTGGTCACATATCGGCATATACTACGTTTTGTTATTGATCACGTGATCAAAATATATTCGAACAAGATGGCGGAGTTGACATGACAGAAAATCTTATGGTGCATGGCAGAAAAGCAGCTGATCAGGCAATATTTCTGCTGGATACACGGATATGGAGAAAAATTCCCTAACACCTAACCAGCTGCAAAAGGTTTTTAATAAGGCACCGACTATTAATATTGCGGTAAGTGAGAAAACATATCTGATCTTCATCTTGTCTTATCTTTGCATTTTCATGTAAACATATGTGATATGGCCTCTAACTCTAAGACCATCTATGTCTAAATGCAGAAACGAGTCCTTTTGGTCTCATCATTTAGCAGTTGTGGTTAAAAACTCTACTCATTTATACCACTTCTCCGGACGTAATTGATACGATGAGCTATATTTAATTGCGAACTTTGATATGTGAATGAAGTCATATCGTAAGTGAGGGCAAATATTTTTAAAATATCTCTGACTCTGATACGGATGTTCAGTGATAATGTTGGTTGATCATTTGACATTTGCGACCTTCGAACAACGAGCGGTAGAGAGCTGCATGTATTCATAATATGGTAATGTTTCCTTTATTGCTAAGTAACTCTTACTGCCGGAATCGATTTTTAATCAAAGTTGAGTTTCATCTTCGATCGTTGAGAATGTCCAACCGGAAGGAGAGGCAAATCACGAGAGGTCACTAGTCACGGATATAATCGGTATTGATTATGTGTTTTATTAAGAATGTGACCTAAGTTTGTTGTGGTAGTAGACATTTATTGAACAAAAATTTCAGGCTTTTTATATTTGCAGCTCACAAGTATGATTTTTGAAAGTAGATTTAATAAATTATCTTTCATTTTTATTGATATTCTGCTTGCCACCAATGGATAGTAGAAAGTAGACTAGTAGTAGTAGTAGTAGTAGTAGTAGAGTAGTAGTATTAGTAGTAGTATAGTAGTAGTAGTTTAATAAACTACAGGGTAAGCAAAGAGCTGTTGAGTATGCAATCAAGTTTGATTTGGTAGCCGTATGCAAAACAAAGACACCTAGCCGAAATGAAGATCCAAGTCGAAAATGAATAATAGCCTAATTAATATTCTCATTATATTTGAACCCTTTACAAATCAGGGGATTTGAGATTACTTATCTTAAGTTTGAGCATATGCACTAATATGGCATACATTTATGTTATGACATAATTATACCCAAAATGCTGAGGGGCTGGCTATAAACAAGTAATTTGTGTTCAACAGAAATTATTTTATAAGAGTCTGTGCAGTGACAACTTGGTTTGATAAGGAGTTTCAGATTGAGTGTTGTAATAGACAGCGGAAGCAAAACTTTGTTCAATCAAATTTAAAATTTCTTGATTCAACTTCAGCAGGATATATATAGTTGTCAGTAACTAAATGACATCTATAAATAAGTGAGCATTAGCAAATTATTATTGAAACACTCTGGAACCCGCATTTCAAGAATCTAGATAATTATTTATCAACTCGGTCTTGTCCTTGTGGTACAAAGATGAGTTTTAGACTCGGTTCACTGCTTGTCTAAATTAATATGAAATTTCAGTTGGATATTAGTTACCTCAGTATAGTGTATGTTCAACAATATACATCAATGTTATCTTTCCTAATTTTGTTTTCAGAATACTTCTTTGCAGAAATAATATCGAGAATATTGTCTAACTAAAGAAAATAATAGACAAAGAAAACGTATGGAAAATAACTCGTGACATTGAGGGGTAGTCCCAGCAGGTCACCCATCTAAATACTAACTCTGTGTTACTGGGCTTAACTTTCTGTAGGGTCATAACTCACTTGCAGAGCTAGTACCTTGTTACATTTTTTACTGTCTTATTAACCATTGATCCCCCATTTCCGATTACTTACACTAGTGGCAATTAACACAATCAATAAAATTATTAGAATAAAATTTAATGTATAATATTAGATAACTATGGTTGAATGCCCTCAGCAGAGTTTGTTTTGTCAAAATGTCAAAATAATTAACATTATTTATAATAATCATAATAAGTATATTGTGCAAGTTAAACTTACGTCTGAAGTCTGATATCTCATTCTAAGAAATTTCGCTTTGAGCCAAAGCAGTCCTGGTGCTGAAAAGGAATCAAGCTTGCATAAACACATAAAAAGCAAGAAAAGTCCTCATTTTGTATACACAATTTCAACCAGGATGTCGAGCACTTAGTAAAACAGATTTTCAGTTAATTGCTCTGGAGATTGACATGAACTGACAGAGATTATTTCACTTTCATAACCCAATTTAAGAAATGACAAGTTCTAAATATAAAGGATGACTAATCCCAGAACACAAAGATAGATAATATTTATTATGTGTTAATTAATTAACTAGCAGTTAATATCACAAATGGAGTGCTGGCAAACGGTTTTTATTATAAAAATATCTGCAGAAATTGTTGACATACAGATGTAATATATAATTCATCCAACTGAGTTGCATAGAACCACAGTTGAGCATCATGCTTGTGTATAAATGTATCCCATTGAGTGAGTGAAATAATTATATACACTCTTTGTCTACTGCTTGCCATTTCACACAGAGCGTCATGCAAGATCATTGAGATACCCATCATAGTCCCTGCTGTACCAAAACAATCAAATAACAATTCTATTTCTTTATTAGTGCTTACGTTTTATGTCACATTTACAAAATATGTAGCCTAAATAAACAGAGATAGAAATACCATTTGAGTCCAGAGTCCCAACATATTTCACTTTCAACATTGCCATGTTATGACCTCACCACAGACAAAGTGTATCATTATGCAAATCAGGGAATCTAAAGGAAATGCAATGAAGCATTCATGACATTTGTTATTAGGTATAAATCATTACTTCTGTTCAATTCAGTTTCATTTGCAGCACTTGTAAACATGATGAAACCTGGGTGTTTACATGTACATATAATAATTATATCTAGGAAAGCCTAAAATATTTGAATACAGTTATAGTGAATGTAAGTGACGTGAGAACTATATATGAATTCAGAATTTTTTTTGTAGTTTTCAGGATTCTGGCAAAAATTTCAGGAAATCTTTGAAAATTGATTTAACAATAATTTTAATTTGACAGTCCTGTAACAGTTGAATGAATTTGCTATCTTCAAAAAAGGCACTTGTTTGTTTTTTATACCATGCAAAATGCCCAAGATAAGCGATAGATAAAATAATGTTCTTTACAAAAATTGAAAAATCAGTAAATTGCTTACAAAATAATATCTAGAGAGAGTACAAGGAAAGGTCATGGAAGACAGTGCATCCTCACTGTGGGCCGTTAAATACCTTTTGTTGTTAATACATGTAATTATATTATTTATAAATGGACATTCTCTATTGTATTTATGTCGAGGAGTTCACCTCATCGGGACCTAGTGTCTGTTCGCTCGCCCCACATCAAGCTGATCTTGTTATTTATGTATGTTTTTGTTGTGATTAATTTTGTGTATTTCTTTAATTTGTAACTGTGTATTCGGTAAGCCTGTTAACAGCTTCTAAATAAATAAAATAAATGAATAAATAAATAACAGGATATTAAGTGATTTCACAACAGTTTAGCTCTTGCTCTCAACAGATTATAAAGACATGTCAGAATACTAACTGTTTGTTCTGTTTAAAATGCCATATATTACAGGTACTATTATTTTGTCAACAAATTATTGCCACTAATGGCCAGTAAAATGAGAAAATATATGATTGTATAACAATTTCTTAAAATCTGAAGTACATACTTTCAGTTACATGTACACGTTTTTAAAACTCTTCTCAGAAATACTATGATCTGGGGTTCAAGACCTTGTGGCCTCATAAAGTTGAAAGTGTCACTCTGTAGCTGTTTACAAAATGTAACTACAGCTAGGTAACTCTGTAAAGATGAAAGGGGGATGAAAGCTACCATATGAGCCTTGTGGTTTGTGTTTGCATTATTTTATAGATCAAGGTTCAACTGGAACAGTAAATTATAGCAAAGTGTTCCAGAGGTTCTTTCTCACAACCTGAGCCTACAGTCTCACACTCAGTCATGTCTCCAGTGACTGTTGCTCAGCCTTCAGCCTCAATGATACAACTCTTGAGTGAGAAAGACCTCTGGTACCCGGGGTAGGGAAATATAATCTTGTTATGAAACTTCCAGGAATGACAGAATGTGGGGGGAAGTCTAGTTTACTGTATGTAATTGAATTATCACTGGCCACATATATTACCTGTTTACAAGCTATAAACCATGTACTAACAACAAATATTATATAATATCTCCTGATGAGGACCCTTCAATTCAATTTTAATAAGAAAAATATTGACATTCAGTAAAAATTATTAGCCCTAAAATTAACTAAAGTTAAATAATTTTTATCATACAAAACTCTCTCTTAAAAAAAGCATTTTAATTTCTGTTTTAAAAACAGTACATTTATGGTTTCATTTCAATGGGTCACAAAGATTAATCCAGAAAATAGACATGTAATGACTATGATTGTTTGTATCTGTAGACAAGGTATCATATTGCATCAGACTGCTGCACTATTTTATGCAGTCTATAATTAGACTTGTAACCAACTGTATCTCATCAAGGGAGTTGTCATTTTCAATTACATATCAACAAACATGAAACATGACATCAGCTCCTTAAATATATGTGACCTCCAACATGGATTTTACCCCAGCAGCTATTGTTGATTATCACTCAAGCATCTCCAACTGTCTAAAAGTTAACAATAGAAATGTGATAGCTTGCAGATCAGTAGTTTTGTTTCTCACCCCATGACAGCATAATGATCTTATAGCATGCAGGCAATGATCAGATGCCTTAGAACTTCTACAGTGAGAAGTAGGAAATCTGAGTTCACAAACTGTTATGGGAAGTAGAGAGTTTTTTCTTACATTACTGTGATCTACACTGAAGCAATGCTGACCCTAGTGGTGAACGGTGTGCGTAAAAATCCCAGTACCAGAAAGGATGATGCGATTCTGATAGAGTGTATACAGCTTAAAGATCTTAATGTAAGTCAGCATTATCTATACTCTTCAGCTTATCAGAGTGAACATTTCATTTCATCAGGAGATGTTGTTGCCCATTGCAAGTTTCTCCATCAAGTTCAAATCCAAGCAGTTTTCCCCTGAGCTGTAACTCTGACATGTAGTTTATTTTGTTAGATCAAATGGATTAGTTGATAATGATTGACATTGTACAGTATGTTTATTTTTGAATCTGTACTTTGTACTTTCTTTGAAAGAACGTGCAAATGTTGTTTGTATTTTAAAACTGTGCTACAAGTCCATACTTTATTATTCTAGCTTCATTTAGAAAATATTTAACTTTTTATAAATTATATTTATTTTATCCATGTCAGGCTCAGACAACATATTCTTGGTATCTGGGAATTTTCACTCATGTCCTACGTATATCACAGATTTGTTTGAAAATAAATTAGTTATAATAAAGGTAAATATTATTTAACATGTACATATTGTTGAGATCAGAATACTTGGTACTGTATGCTGAGAAGAACGCAGAACAAAATTCTAACTAACATTAGTCTATATTAATTTGATATAATATTAATTGAACTCAATGTAACTCCTTTTTTAAAGAAGAAATTGTTATTTATTCCACTGTCACAAGACAATGTTTCCGTGTACTAGTGACATATATGAAGCAGGTTTTTGCTAATTAATTAATTGCATGTCTGTCTAGTTCATATTTCAGGAATGAAGTGCTTGACTGATGAAAGTGTGATGTAACTTTAAATGTGTTTTGCATGTACTGGATCTCAGGATGTTGTCATGTCCAGTAGGATTATTAGAGGCTAAAGCATATTATGAACTTGCTGACTGTTTATTTTAAAAATGAGATCCTGGCCATCAGATGACTTACGGTACATTAATTTCAATATTTCCAAGTCTCTGAAAGGCACTTTCAGCACTCGAACACTAATGACCAAAGCCTCTAGACAAGAGTGAATCTTTCTTTTTAGATACATGTACATGAAGCTTTAAAATTCCATTTTTGATATTTCAGATAATTATCAATAATATTAATTTGTCATAATATGTTTGCTTTAAAAGATATTTGGATATAGTATGGCTAAACAATTTTTAATTGTTTTGGTCTTAAAATTACTAAACATTTTTTGTCATTTGACATCTTCTTTGACACTCTGAAGACGTCAAATGATGAAAACGTTTAGTGTATATAATATAATTATATAATTTTGTATTTTTCTTTTGTGTATAATTGTTTACCTCTTCTCAGTTCTTCTTCTAAATGTTTCATCAAATATTTGTAAACACACTGTCTTGGAATATCAAATCTTCATTGATGAAATGGTTTATAACTCACAGTACAGTCTTGGCACGACCTTCCACTCTTTGTGAGATCTGCAGTCTGGTGAAAGAGTCGCTAGTGTCATTATCATACACTGATACATTGGTCACATAAATAATATTATTTTAATGATGATATGAGTGAAGGAGATAGAAAAATTGAAGATAATTAAATATCATGAATGCTGTTTATTGGTTTCAGACCCAGTTGAATTCCTGTTTATTCTGTGACTGAGTACACTTTTCCTACATTATTTTAATTTTAAAATAAATAGAACTTTCAAGATGCAGCATTATTTCAGATTTTAAAACCATTGACCCTGACTGTTCAATTAGTCTATAATACGTCATTGGGATTAACCTTCAGTCAGTACTTAATGTTCTCTGTTGTACCACTACCACACCCACACTCTCATTTCCTGTCCAACATGTTATTTAAAGGGGCTATGTCACGGCTATTTAAGGCATTTTTGTGATGTACAAAATTCTCCACAAATCAAAGGAAATCTAAAAATAATAGGTTAGGCCACAGTTTTTTAAGTTTTAGGTTTACAGATTTTTTGACAACAAGTTAGGAGAGGAGGAGGGAATAAAAAAATAATAATTCAGCCCCCTTGTTTGAGCATTCCACTATTATTTATGGCACTGACTGCCAAAGTCATGAAATCTTTAACTGCAGTCTGTTTCTTTTTGCACAG
>JANUFV010047554.1:0-5000 GCA_024757865.1 Epizoanthus scotinus
ACCTAGCATATCAGAGAAATCTATTTTTGACGCGAAAGTGAGTGGTCGGTTTTTACAGAGACAGCCTCTTAAATGTTATACAAATATTACTTTTACCATGCAGCTTAATTATAGCTATAAATGCAGTTTTAGTGATACTACCAGACTGTTAAATTAACACGCCACCCATGCTCGAGTCACGAAAAATGCCACATTGGTAAACAGATTCTTCTTATTAACTACTGTTTTGATACCATTTTCCTCATCCTTGTTCCAAATCTTGCTCAAAACTATAATCAACAATTTTAACTTATCCGCAGAATGATTTCTTCGTGAACTTAACGGCATGTTCAATATACTGTGAAAGCGCAAACATAACTAGCCATATGCATACAACAAGCAAAGTTGTACTTACCTCGTAGACGCTTGCTAAGTAAGTTGTCCCGCCCACTCGACCCACGATTAATGGCTATACAAACGACCATATGTTTATAAATGTTGAAGAATATATATATATACTCGTTTGTAGGCATGGCCATAAAAAGAACAGATTGATGTTAACTCTGTACTGTACAGATTTAGGACTGGAATGGAACAGAAAAACTAAGAACTCGTACAAAATATTTTGAATGCTTGAATTTGCTGTCCTCCGCAAACCTGGGGGGATTGTCTTTCTGTCGATTATAAACTAGCATTAGTTTATTATATAGTCGAATAAATAACATTTTGTGATTAAAATGTTTCTCATAAAGTTTGTCATAGTGCCATATGTTAAGCAGACATCTGCTTACAAAATCAGACAGTGTAGAAAAGTGCTCGGTATATTTGCATAACAATACAATTGCTGTAAAGTACAAGTTTTCATGCTCAGTTGAGAATCTATGAAAAACTAAAATATAGTTGAACATTAAGAAACAGGCAATTTACACTTTCAAGTATACTCGATGCGATGGATCAGTTTAATAAAGGGAAATCGCGCTATATTAATGTTTCTCCTATTAAAAATAGACGTGTAGGTTGAGGCTCAAAAGCCAAAACGATTACTGACGAGTGACAAAGCAATGAATAAATCACTTACATCTTTGGTGGAGAAACAGGTGAATTGAACAACAACATTGTAAAGCATAAGTACATATATGCTGTTTACTTTCGTGATGTATTTATTAAAAATATCAGATTTTGTAAAACGAATATTGAACCACTAAAACTAAAACCCATGGCCCGGGTTGCTCGAAAAGAGGTTAGCTTTAATCCAGGGTTAAGCAAAATTTTAAGTTTAATTTCTTCACCTAGCAATACATAATCCGATGCCTATAAAACACTATTAGAATATTCCTGAGAAACAAAGCTACGTAAACCAGTCCAAAAATCAGTCAACCCAATCACAGGTTAACATTTTAACTGCCTGGCTTAACGTTAACCCAGGTTCGATCAACTCGGGCCCTGAGGACTAACACTGACGCTAATGGTGGTGTAGCTAGACTGCTGTAATTATATGAACTGCTCGAAGCACCGTTTCAAGAAACTTCAACGAGCCGACAAGATGAGTGGCTGCTAGCTGATAGTCTACAGTGATATCAATAAATATTTACTGGTAACATGTCCAAAAATCATAGTCAGAGAAGTAAATATAAATTACGACTAATAATACTGGTGATACTAGGACCAATAAAAATATATTTTAGGTCTTCAAATATTTCGTGAAGAAGTTTACTGACAACTGTCACAATGAAGCAAAATCAATATACTTTAATCAGCACTAATCTTTCTTCTGAACTAGTAAACAATTAGGTAGGCGTGTCATTTATGATAACGGCACTTTAACTTTGCTCGTTCAATCATCTAACACAGCCACACACCGCCTACTCAATATAAAGGTTTATATTCTTAGGAGATTTCCTGCGAGCTTAAAGACAGGTGAATGTTATTGTTATTCAGTGTTGATAATACGCTTGCTATCAATTTTCGACGCCAAACGTGAAACTAATGATCTGTTTTCTTCTGGAATCGACTAACAGAGGTCAAAACGTATGCAATTTTAATTACAAGTGAAAATGTATGCAAGTTTGCTCAGTACAATTCAGAATTTATAAAACTTTAAGATCCTTCCATTGAAATAGACCCTGAAGTGACATTTGTCAGTTTCAAACTTCACTCATTTGTTAATCAATATAGATGAAATCTGAAAATGAAATCTGAAAATGAAATAAAAAGGGGGGGTGCCCAGCTAGTTAATGAGATATGACGAGCCAAAGTCCCTCCCCCCCCCCCCATTTAGGGTATGTTTTGACGATGGCATCCAAATGTTTGAATGTTCGTCATTTGTAATACCAAAATGATAGGGCGAAAAACAGTTTTTGACCCCTCGAAATAAGGACATTGATCGTTGTTTAAGCTCCGCATTTCCCAAACGATCCAAAGAATAAAATATCAAATACGAAAAAATGTCATTAATGTGAATTAAGATACAAGGGCCTATACTTATGCAGAGGTGGTATATCCGAGGGGCCTTACAATAATTTGACATGGTTTTGACGCACATTTTGTAAAGCAGTAAAATAAAACGCTCACAGGCTTGGCGTATTATTGCTAGTTAATAACAACATATTGAAATAAGCAGCCTTGAGGTTTTTCCGCCGTCTCTGGTAAAATATTATTAACAACTCGATTAAAACTAAGAAGAAATTTGTCTTCAAAGCAACACTTTTAAAAATCAAACTTAATTCAAGAGTATTCAGGAGCCTAATGACTTTTCACATTTCTTTTTGTATTTAGTTTTTGTGTCTTTAAACTGACCCCGAATATTCTATATCCTCATTATCTATCACTTAGCTTGATCAGTCCCTTTGGTAATTGTACGTAGTAATGGTGTTGTGGTATTCTCGTTTTGTTATTTAGTATTATTTGTTTTAAATCGGCTACTTGGATCAAGTTGCGCGAAGTTTACAGTGTACTGTTAATTCTGGACAACGAACCGAAGACGATTATGGTAAATTACAAGAACTGTGTTTAAATTCAGTGGAAAGCAAGATATGTGGGCTTACTTAGGACTAATCTTTGATACTAAGGGTAAGAAAATAAATCATTCATAGATTTTACAGCTCGACAAAAAGATGGGGCTAGATCAGTCATTAATTATATTTCACTTAGACATCGGCATTTTATTTCATCACGTCCTGCTTTGCAAAAGTTTGCGCTACAATTTTACTGAGATATTCTTGACTGGAAGGATATTACTCAACCGAAACTAGCTTTGCGAAGTTTTTGACTTAAGTTCAGAACAGGCAATTCGAATTATTTCGTTTATATAGCTGACTATTCCAATTCGGCCGCACAGCCCGCAAGAAGTTGTTTGTGTTCAACCGCGCCGCTGGTTAGTATTACTGATACTACCGAAACTGTAGTCTGTAATGTCTGATGACCATTAGCTACCATTATATTTGTAATCTGTATATGGAATTTGTAATTTTTTTTAGATGCCCCATCCCCAAGCATCTATAAGCCAAAGCTGGCAAGTGCATGGAAGAGCAGAGTCGTAACACTAACTATAACTGGAAAGTAAACGCCTTGGGACGAGGCAGTCACTAAAAGTACCCTGACACTTCTGGAGATCGAGAGTTACTTTCTTCACTTCATACTTGCGTAAATATGGTGATGCTTTCAAACCCTAGAGATCGATTTGAACTTTATATTTGTAAACAAATTTGAAAAACATAAAAAACTATGAGTTATTTGATTTTCCAACATCCCCATTTATTTGGTCGAGCGTTTCTAACATGAGCGGCCTCGGCTCAGAATACAGGGCAACCACTCCCAACGTAATCGACATTAAATATATTATTGTCTTGTATTGTATTGTATTGTAGTGTATTGTATTGTATTGTATTGTATTGTATTAGTCCGTAAATAGTTATATTTTGGACGCTATTAAGACGTTCTTATATTTAAGATAATTTTATGCACTTTCCATTTTAGTTCGGTATTAACATGGGATGTATGCATTGGTTGTTAGTGTTTGTAGCTATTTTAGTCGCGCACGTTTATACCTTTCGTTGAATTTTATAATTACAAATGATTAGCGATGCTTCTTTTCAGCACATGCATGTAATTGACTGTTAATTTGTATCATTCGTTGAATTAAGCACTTTCTCGCGCTTCACCCCTCATTTCTAAGAAGTTTCTTTCTCACAAACAACTGAAAAGAAAGTTTCAGTGGGGCCTCTGATGATAGCGGTTAAGAAATGCAATGTGACGGTTGATGGTAAAACGTTTTTAAAATTGACATGTAAACCCATTGAAACTCTCCTAAAACCTATATTTAGGAGGGTCAATCAAGAAATTACAATACATTATATTCCCTAAATGTTTGGAGATTTTTTATGCATTATATTTGCTAAATGTTTGGACATTTCCAACATCCCAAATTGGACATATGTTTGGATGAAGCAAGTCTTTGAAAGACGTAAATAATGCAACTTTGTTACACTTTATTGCAGCATCAATGGCGAGTTTAGTTTTTACAATAATAGTTTTACTTCCTAACTGATTTAGGCAAATCAATACACAGTGTGTTCAATTATTTGAAAACCTATTCATAGACATTCCTAAATAACTGGGTTGAGTTACTTATGTGAACAACAGCAACATTATTTCCAAAGAAAGTCTTTTCAAAATTCGTTTGCTTATTCTGCTACTAAAGCTATATTCTATTGTTCACCTACATAACATTCGACACATCTCCGCTTTGAAAGATTTACAATTGTAACTGCTTCTTACCCTTCATTTAAAAAGTAAATAGGTTTACCAAGGAAATTGTAGCTACCGTTCTTATTTCAGTAAGATGACAGGATGTTGTTAACATTTCAGAATAGGCATCGCTGACTACGATATTGCTTAACTTCAGTTGTTCCCTTTGGTGTCAGAATCGGCAACGGATTTGTCCATGTCAGACGTCTTGTCCGAACTTCGTTTCTCCTCAACGGAGGAAAGTAGGGTGTCGTCGTAGACTTGCTTTGTGATGG
>JANUFV010047554.1:7500-11259 GCA_024757865.1 Epizoanthus scotinus
AAAAGTCGGCTCTAACTGTTGTAACCTGAAACTAAACAGTGGACTTACTTTTGATGGAAATTGCTTTGATATAAAAAGGAAGCATAGTGTCGTTCAATTTAAGGTTTTTGGAAATACTACACCAATGTTCAAGAAACAAACTTACTTTTCTGGCTGATGACTGTCCTCCCTAATGTTAAACCTTCCTTCTCTTTCTCACCATGAATATCGGATATCTTTATACGAAACCACAATAACACATCTCGATTAAATACGCCGATGGAAAAACGTACCGGAAATTGCTCCAAATTCGCCTCCCCACTGCGGTTTTAAACAATTCTTATTGATATGGCGGAAAACCATTTTCCATAAAATTAGATGGGAATTTAATGAAATATTTCCCTTGGCAAGAAAACAGTGATTAAGTTTGATATGAAAGTAAACTCGCACCTGGCACAGGTGTGCTATGCTATTGATAAGTAATTATCCAATTGTTTACAAACATAAAGCGCTACTTTAAAAGGTTAATCGAGTCCTTGGAAATGCACTATAGAAATATGTTTCACCAAATATTTATACTTTTACTTTCGTTTCTGAATCTATGTCAAAACATTTTTAACCATATTTAGATACAAACCCAGATCAGACTTTGAGAAAATTGCAAAGAAAGTGATTTGAAACTAATGCTTTTGTACAAGGAATGCGTACGTTGAATTCAATCAATGTTTATTTGTCCATTGTGACATTTTCTTCATTATTTGCAGAAATGTTTCATAGAATTAAAATGATTAAATTTCTGAAAATAAACGATCCATTTATGACGTTGCATGCTCTATTCTATTGACTAATTGTTTATGTTGAGGGGATACATAATGTGATTTGCTGCAGGAAATTGTCTTTGAATTTAACTTCGCACTTTCCTCTGCAATGTTTTGAAATTGATATATTCCCTTATAGGACTTGTTTAATGCGCAAATAAAGCTACAAACAAATTATTTTTTTACTCACCTTATTGTTAAGCCTGTCCAGTGGCCACAGAGTAAGTTTCGTAATTCCCATACATTTGTTTCTTTTTAAACAGAATTTAAACAAAATTTAAACAGTAACTCGAAAGTTATTTTTAGTGAATAGCACAATGTTACCTTTTTTAATTTAGAATGTGCTTTTACTTTGGTAAAAACAAATGTGTTTTGTTGTTACAAGTATATAACCTTTTCTCGTAATGTCTTCTATAGAAATGGTATAGAATTTGATCATATATAATAGACATTGTACGTAATGGGATGGACCCTCGTTGATATTTATCCTTGGAAAGTATTCCTAACGTAAGCATATTGTTTTACGATTTTAAATAACATTTAATGTAGTTGGGATTTTAGCAATTCGCAAACTCAACTGATACGTAAGTCAAATTTGACAAAACACAGAGTAACACACGGCGTATTATTAGGTTATCAGGCAAATATATTTTGCCGCTTCTTAGTGTAATGAACAATTTTTAGCAGTGGAAACAAGTTATGTTTGGAGTTTATCCTAGAATTAAGATTTGTTCAATTGATGATTGCAAGCATAAGGTCGATTGATAATTTTCATGGAAAACACTCAAGCTTAGGTTGCCCTGTACCCATAGAACAAGAAATATGTATTGTAACTTCGAATGTTACTTCGCATTCTTAGCTGCCGAGAAAGTCTTTAGTAGCCTAGTAACTCGAATTTTCAAACGAAAAGTTTAGAAGCTTTATGTAGTACATAATTGTAATAACCTTATATACACTTCAAATCGAACAATATACGAGAACAGACAATACACTTTTGAAGAGGCATATTCTGCAGTTAAAGTGCTTTTCTGTTCAAGAAAACAGGCATCCCAAAACGTACACATACTTTTAATTTATTTTCGAGTGGGATGCAGAAGAGCCGGACGTGATATATTAATCTATGATTCACAATAACACACCATCGCGACCAACTCATGTTTGTGAGAGCCATTCATTTATCCAAACGGATTCACACTTGTCTTCTTGGTTTCACGATAGTTCTGACTCTACACTTTTGGGGCTCTATCTATTCCTATCTGTTTCATGGTTGCAACCCATCAAAGATTTTCATGGTTAGAAATAAATTGGTGAAGTATTTCTGAAAAATGACCTTGGTTAGAAAATAATGGTCTTGGAAAATTACAGTTCACACAAAATTTAATTTGATGCAATCTAAACTTAAACATTTTTCAGGGAGAGGGAGTATGCTCAGGTTCTTCTATGATATCCAACGACGAACATTCTGCTTTTCTCTCTATCTATCTATTTGTCTGTCTGTCTGTCTGTCTGTCTGTCTGTCTGTCTATCTATCTCTTCATTTCTTTGTTTCTGTCTGCCTCTACTTTATTCTGTGTCTCTACCTCAGTCTCTGTTTCTTATTCTGTCTATTGCAATCTCAAGTTATATAATCCCGGCCCCGAGGCAAATCGTTCGTCCAGTTTTAGCGGGATACTGTTTGTTTTGAGCGCTTCCGAACGCCTGTCATCACTACAGTGCCAGAATTAATGCTAAATTATTCTCGTCACATCCTACACGAAAATATTGGATTTAGAGTGTTTGCCTTTTAGTTGTTTCATTCACAAACTTACAATAGCTATCCGTGATATGTAATCTTTAAAGCCACGTTTTGCATCATCGAGTGGTCAAAATGTTGTGGATCCATTGTGTGGGGAAGTATTGTAGTCCAAAATCAGTTTCGAACTGATTTCCCAACGTGGGAAATTTGTCACTTCAACCATGTGTGACAAATAGTCAATGAAAAGGAAATAATCTCTTATAGATTCTTTAATTTTTTTCACAGTTTATGAAAACGAATACATGAATAATATAATCGTAAAGCTGTTGTATCCTGCTCTTGTAAACTACGACAATACTGTAGACACAGATAAAATGTCGAAACTTGTTTTTTCAATTTATGAAGTTAACTTTGAACTTCTACGTTTAAAATACAAAAATAATGAAAACTTGACAATAGTGCCAGCCGACAGACTCTTTGTAACCGTCAACTTCTAGGAATATTCTGTGTGTAATCAATATCTTTTTTGTTTTTGGTTGAAAATGATCTCTTTCGGTAGTGAAGAATCTTTGGTTGCGAAACCTTTCCGGTTTGTAAATCAAACGTAAAATGTTCATTGCTCGAGCTGGCAGATTCCGAGCATAGTCAGTATGTACGTGTGTTAGAACATTTTGGATTTCCCTGCATAACGAGACATTGTCAGGGAAGAGTTCGCGACTATTTCATTTGATCAGCAGAACGTTTTAAAGTACTTTCAACATTTCCAACAATTATTCCCTTCTCGTGTCACACTAACATGCCAGTCAGGACTTCGTAACTGTTGTTTTTCTTGTGAATTATCAGGCAAAAGGAAATTATGTCAAAACTGTAATACAAGAACCAGTATATTCGTCAGTTGCTCGTGTCGTAGCAACTCTAGAATATATTGCCATTTATCGTATATTATCTATGGGATATCTCCTTATCTGGGCTCCTAACCTCCGACGAAAACGTCTTATTACATTCTTACGTATATGCTAAGAACCAACTTTCGATCCGTTTCTCTAGCAAGAGAAGGAAAGAAAGTGAGAACGAGAAAAAGAGAGAAAGATAGAAAGAGAGAAGAAGAGAAGGAGAAAAAGAGATAAAGTGAAAAACAGAGAAAAAGAGTAAGAAAGAAAGAAAGAAAGAAAGAAAGAAAGAAAGAAAGAAAGAAAGAAAGAAAGAAAGAAAGAAAGAAAGAAAGAA
>JANUFV010047776.1:0-18722 GCA_024757865.1 Epizoanthus scotinus
TCCACTCAACAAATCTATAAAATTCAATTTTATATATATATATATATATATATATATATATATACACCTTGGTACACGTATATTCGTGTGGTATATCTTCTCACACGAAAACACAGGTGCACATACACACACACATACACGCACGCATGTACACACACATACAAATACACGCACGTACACATACACACACATACACACACTCATACATACATATATACATACACGCACGGACATACACCGCATACCTACAAACGCACTGACATTCTCTGATAACCACTCTCTACATGAAACTGAATTAGTGGTTTCAAGTAGGCACCACCAAATGTTTATGTTTTATAGAACCGTTCACGAGTTCCGTCATGTAATAACAATCCCATCAAGGCTGAATACGCAAAGTACTCAAAACACAGAAGACAGAGTCGCCTTGACAGTCTTGAAATATTTAGAAAAAGCAAATATTGCAAACAACGTCCAAGGTTCTGGGCTTTAATATCAAGCATAGAATGTATGCATTATCAATATAAAATTTCAAATACTGTGTCAAATACTTAAATAGAACGCGCAATGCTTTGCATGCTGTTTGCACTTAATAACTTAGCCGACCAGTTCCAGTGTTGAACTTTTCTGTGTGTGTTGTGCCACAGCCAATTTGTATGAACACACGAGCAGCCACATAATTAATTAGTGTCGAAACTTGCGTCTTCTCATTGGCATGATATTGATTATTTTCAAAATATTTGGGAAACAATCCCGTGCGAATTCAAGGACAGGACTGATGAAATAACACAAAAAAACTAAACAAGACATTTTACCTTACGGGCTATAGATTAATTTCCAACAAACATCAATAATTTGTATTTTTCTCTGTATATAATGTAAAATTGTGTTTCTCAGTCCAAAGACTGTGATGTCTGTTGTACAGCTCGGCAGCCATTGTACCGAGGTGCTCTGACAATCAGTAGTGGTGGAAAGTCACGAGCCTGTACAAAGTCCCGCCATTAGTATCATGTTCAATGAGCAGACGCCATGTCCAACACTGGCTGGTCTTTATATATATACTTTATAATAAATAGTTTTTTCCGGATGATCTGAGCACCCTTTCAGAGATTCTATATATATTTACAACTCCAGTTGCAGAAAATGTTCTATAAATTATTCTATTATATTTAGATCTCAGACACTCGGCCTTTCTTTACTAACAGATTCGTTTGAACTCTGCAGATGATTTCATTTAAGTGTCGACTCCAAAATCACTTTCTCCGCTGAGTAAACAAATTAATAAACTCTAACATAAAGTTGTCGCATATTCTTGAAAGAATAACGTACATGGTCTTTATGAATTTGTCAGAGATTTTACAGTGTAGTTTTCACTCAACGGCGAATAACCGAAGGCTATGATTCTGAAGAAATCACTGAGAAATTAAACCCGGCTCAATGTGCTATTTAGTGATGGAGAAAACAGGCAAACGAACATGAACCATGCAGTCATGAAATTCCCGATGGCGAGAGGATGAAAAGATGGGAACTGCAGAGTATATCCAACTGCATGGTCTTGTTTAGTTCTGTTCCTCATCTCCTCAAATGTGTTCACACACCATACTCTCAGTAGATCTCAGTATACATCAGGTACTGAACTGGTATCAAAGTTGATACCCAACCACTTTATTTATCGATACTTTCGTTCAGCTGTTCGCCATCACTTGAGCTACTTCTAAGAGGCCACTGGGTATGAAGCACATACACCTAACTAGTACGGTCTCCAAACTCCTTTCGGTGTCGAAGTGCCGTTTCTTTCAGATAAAGGCGAACCCGCAGTACCATTTGAATTCATATCAAGTCCACCTTGGTGATGGTTCAAAACCCCAACACCCGTAGGGATTGGTTCCTGTTTAATCGCCATCATTCCTTGAATATCGGTTCTTGAAGGAGCATGAAAGGGTCCCACCGAACTTAGCACTATAGTCTCACCACCTGTGCTCATGCAAGAAGCCATTGGAAATCTGGGAGTGGCTGGTCCCATGCCGCCCGCACTCTGACTCATCAGCGGCATTGCTTTTGGTACTGGAAATGAGGCACAAGTTGTATACTGTGGTGTTAGGGCATGTCCCAGAGTGGTAGTTGTTGGAGTGAACTGCATATTTACTTTGGGCGCGGTCATGGCGGGCTGTGGAATAAATGGCTGGGGTCGAAAGGTCAGTCCATTATTAACAACTCCGTTATTCAGGGCGGTGTTGTTCATATACGAGTTATTCAAGGCGGTATGATTAACTGAAGGGTTCAAGGGCTGACAAGCATTTGAAAGCATGGTATGCGAGGATTCTATGGGCTGTGCTGGTGAACAAACACCCATTGGGCCAATAGATGGCGACAAGCCATTGCCAGTAGTGACAGCACTAGTAGGAGTACCAGACGTAGTGTTTGATGTCCGAAACGGAAATTGGAATCGAGGATCGGAATAAATGTGAGACAAAACCTGCATGCTACCTCCTGTATTTTGTAAATTCACTTGAGGCTTTTGTGGAGGAAGGTTGTTTTGAAGTGCAGTCAAGGGCATCGTGAGGTTGACAGCAGGGGCTTCAGCTGCGCCGTGGCCGGGTAAAAACCCGGGGAAGCCGTGGCCATGACCATGGAAACTCCACGATGGTGATCGAATCTGGTTGGAATCTGTGAAAAGAAAGAAAGCGGAAGTGAGCGAAAGAATCTTTCCTGTTTGTCAATCAGTATCAATGCCACACCAAGGGCTTAACTAAAGTGGACTGAACTGTTGTTTACGATGCTCTAGCTTGGAGTTTAAAAACTAGTTCTGCCGAATATGGAATAACTGTTATATAGTCCCATTACTTTTATTTCAATAATTGATTTAAATAAAAACCAGTTTCACATGAACAATTCTGAAGCGAACATAAAGTCAATTAGTATTTCAAGTATACCAGTACCACGCGATGAATTGTGAGTCATGCGCGCCATATTGTGTTCTGACACTGGAGTAATATAGTGCAGCAACACTGAGCAGTTAAAGGATAGTGGTTTAAACTTAAGACTATCCGATCATTCTGTAAAAATAATGAATCGTTTAACCACAAATTATCTTCTTAAAAGGCTAGGAAACCGCAAATAACCAGGTACCCCTTTCGTGACAAATATGATACGCGTCGTCTGCTGAAGTAGGCACTCCAATATTGAGAAAGCAGTCTCATATTAAAACATAAAGAACTACAAAGCCACAATTCACTGAAGTAAAGACATTTGACCGAAACAATACCCTTCTTAGCGGATAGATCAAACACAGATGAAATAACAATGACATTTGTAATTATTTTCCACATGTTGAGAAAGGAACAAGCTTCTCTGTGTGCGATAAACCATTCTACCACTTAGAATACTCAATCAAATGTTCTTATGGCCTTTCAGCACGCATCACCAAATTACCACAAAGCAATATTCAACATGCTGGCAACGCAAAAGTACTAAAAAATGACGTAAAGCTACGTTATTCGACGTAATATGTCGAGTACGCGGAGTAGATGAAGGAAGTACATAGAACGATTATCTTAAGTAACCTTACGTTAGTCAATAATTTTCAAAATTAGCGAGTAATCAAAACATTGACACGTACATGTGTGCATATATTATTGTTTTAAAAAAATCCAGCACATAATACATGTGATACTGTCATTATATTGAGAACTAAAAGTAAAAGTTTGATGCAAGGTTGGTGTAATATCAGTTCTAACGGAATAAATATATCGCAACAAAATAATCGTTTGATGCAGCCCGTCAGATCCTACACTGCAATAAACAGCAAGAGACAGACTATTTGGAGCCATTCCCGTTAAGTGTGGAGCACAAACGTGTTCACTGCTGGTTACACATCTCGATGGTCCTCGATCAGGGTCATCAGAAAGTTCTGCCGTTGCACATATTGGCTCGGGTTTGTTTTGCCGAAAGGCCCATGAAAATAGCAAGTTGAATTGTAAACAACCCTTATTTACTTCTTTTAAAATAAACCAAAATTCCAAAAGCTTTCTGTTAAGACTGTTTAATACGTGTTGGTATGAACAGGTTTCTTCTTACAATTTATTGAATATGTGGCGCCGAAATGGGCAGGTTTTCCACTGCTTTGCGCCAAAAGTTGTGAACAGTTCTAGAGTTGAGTCGGCCCCTCTTCATGTTCAGCGTTGGCTACAGTCTTGCAAAATATATTTGATGTAAATATCGACCGCAGTTTATCACGATTCAAGAAATGGTTCACTATGCCACTAAAATGTCTTGTTGGTGAAATCACTCAATGTTGGTATTTACATAGCAATTCTGCCTGCTGTCATTGCACGCATGGGATTTGATTTATTACTTTGTCAGTTCGCTATGCCCTTGGGACCGGGAGTCATGACGCATTGGAGGTCATTTTATCCGCCACGTTTTGGGTCGAACAAACAGCTCGTTTAGCTGACACAAATTCTTTATCAAGCCTAAATGTGACTATACCAATTGAGATGATTACTTTTGTAGTTATTGAAGGAAAGGGGCGGAGAAGGCCCATATTATTATTTGTTCTGTTGTTATATATATATAACAGTGTTTTCTATCTCTACAGGTGTAATATCTGGCCACGATACAGAAATCAGAGAGAAGGTCAAGCGTTAAAGCGATATTGCTACCTATAAGTATAACTGGCGCGTGAATCGGCTGTAAAGTTTGGATTTATTTTTAGTGTTCAAGTACTTTCAAGTGGAAACTATGATTTCGCATTAATTTGTTTTCACACACAAAGAAATACAAACAGAACAAGAATGAAGCCGATCCTATACATTTTGATGAAGCCAAACCCATATATTTTATATAAGCTACGGTCAAAGTACGTTCAACAATAGACGACTGCTCTACGTTGATCTCGCATGGTCGCGCAGTTTCCACCGCCAAGGGCTTAAAGTGGTGATATTAACGTTGTTTTCCACTTTGTTCCTGGAGTGAAATTTTGTTGTTCTCACATAAAGTTAATATACCACTGACTTATAAACGAATACCAAATTCCGGCCAAAGATTATAAGTCAAAATAAATGTAACACCTTACTATCTAATCGCCTTGAAAGAGTTTGAAGATTATTATGTATTTTCTTACTGCTGGCGTCGTTAGTTATGGCGATAGAATATTCAGGTATCGCACGCACGTACGTGTGCGACTTTCCCTGCGGTTTAAGCTAAAAGGCATTTTGTTCGGCTGTAACGGAGGTGACAGCGTGGTCAGGTTGTGCACGCGATAATAAGAAAGTGAGTGTATAGTCTAATACTAATAGAACGTCCTTCCGGGAAACGCTACAGCTACGCAACTCTCGGCCTCCGCACTGTCGAGTGCTGGCGACACTGTCAAGGAATGAGCAGCATCACGCATCGGTTTGCGCGCCAACAAAGTAGGAAAGAATCAATAAAACGATACACGCCATTAAAACGGTTAACCACGAGTTTGTGAGCGAGAGGTACAACGATTGAATGAATACGGGAGTCGGGATATTAATATTGGTAACACTGCCACTTGCCAAGATTTTAAAGTGTTCACTTGCAATGAAACGCAAACGACCTTTTTATTTACCCGGCGTCTCGTGAAGCAGTTTAAGGAAGTCCAAAAATGATAAATGTAAAAAATAAGATCATCTTTCCATAGTCGAAACTATTATTTGTATAGACTGATTTGAACTATGATACCCGGCCACAGGCGGTCTTGATGACTTATACATGTACTGATGTAGGGTAAAAACATAAGAAACTGGCAACTGCTGTTAAAAGTTAAAAACAAATCCTTTACCTTTTGTGCTAAAATCCTAAATTGTTCTAGAACCTAAATATAATCCTCCGTTACATTTATAATTAGTTTATGTCTGGATTTTATGTGTTTACTATATAAAGAGCAACTGAAGTTACTGCCTTTTATTATAAATTATACGACTGTATCTAAATAACAGTCCTCAACATCTAGCTGGCTAATTCGCTAAAGAGTTCTGAAACTATTACTGGCCTTGCATCGATCATAAAGACACTTCACTCAAACTCACAGACTACTGACAACTGTGTATTGGATTTTGATTGACAAGACCGCTAGATTAAAGATATTCCATTTTCAAAACATCTTCACAAATCTAAAGGTTTGCCAATTGGGAATGAAGGAAAAACTAGTAAGTTTAAGTTGGATTGTATTCGGTATTATGGTACTAGCTATACAAGTTCTGATGTCAGCACATTTACTTACCTGGTCCAAGAGCCGCGGTGAATGCCGAGGTTGGATCGGGTTTCATTGGCTGCAAGGTCTGGGCATGCAGTTCAGTAAATGGTTGGAAGTTACTGTCCCGCATGGAACGCCGAATGGTGTCGTGAAAACCAAGCTCCGACAGTCGTTCTGAGAATGCAAATTGTTCAAATCCATGAGGCTGTTCACGGTCATCAGAACGTGTTCTGTGCCCTAAAGAATCAAAGTTGCAATTTCAGGCCACTGAGTCCACCATCAACTGACTGATGGAGAAATAATGCCTTTTTGTCTTCCAAAATGTTTGATTTTAGATAAAAGGTGATGCTTAGTTGCTAATTCCTATTGTTCTGATGCTTCTGAACAAGTAATTGACAACTTCGAATTCATTTCAGTGATACATACTGTATCTGTTTTTAAAAATACAAAGTGGATCTTGGCTTGGATCATTTATTTATTCCCATATTATATTGATGCATATGTACTACAACAAATGATACCCTTACACAAAGTTTTCATCAAGATGGAATTTTAATAGCTTGCAATAACTTTGTGTGTATAATACTTATAATGTGCAAATGTTCTCAAACATAATTTGGCACTAGCAAGGAAGTTTCTTAATTATATGTCTATCTAGTTTTAAACAGGGAGTAGTCTTGAAAATACAGAGGAAAGACAGCTGTTGCAATAGTCACACATCTAGATCTACATATACTATTAATTATTCCTGACATCTTGCTTACTGGATTAGCCTGGTTTTTAATCAACTAATTTGGCACATTGCATTTCTTCCCTGTCCAATGCAGACAAAGGAACAGTAATTGTCAAATTTATACAATTCTTATTTACTTCAATCCGATGGACACTCATTGTTAATTGCTTGAAAATCTTGACTTTTACAAATCACAAAATAAAATGTCTCTAGATCTCCAGTAGCAGAAAGATCCTTTGTGTAATAACAACTATGCTCAATGCTAGCTGGTACCTGCATGTATGTCAGCACAAACCAAAACTTTGTCAAATTAAAGGTTGTACTGATATTTCCTTTTTAATGGGACAGTTGTGTATCACAAATATACCTTTCTTTGTAAAACCTGCATTAAGAATTATAATTAAGAGAAAGCTCAGAATACTCAGTAATTCGAAATTTGGAAGAGTTACAGCATGTGCCTGACACCCAGCACATAAATGTTTATGTTATGTAACAGCATGTGATCTCCACAATGCAAATAAGAACTGTTGAAATTTAACATTGTTTTATTCTTATGGCAGGTAGTAAAAAGCAGGATATGAATTTATTGTTCTAAGTATTCTAATACTAATAGCATTTAAAAATGTTTCATACTGTCATCTTAATTGAATGCGAATACTGCACACAAAACACTGCAGATAAACTCAAGTGAGCCAGATTTTAAATTATATTCATAAACTGAAATAAAACAGCCAACTGCGAACACTCTCAACAACTCTTGTTCACGTTATATTTGCTGCTTGTTGCAAAATCAAACAGTGTCTTCATTGAGTTTCAGACATGCTTGGAACATTGTTCACCAAAATTTTGTTCAAATACATTTAGAATATTGACATTAACTAACTGGTATCGTAGAATACAAAATATAATAATCCTAGTATATGTAAGTTCTATGTAGATGAAATATAAAAACTAAAACACCCAAATTTATCTTAATTTAACTCAATCTGCAAATGTTGTCTAAAAAGTCTAATAAATTTTCAAAAAGCTTTTGTGTTGACAAAACAATTACTATAAAGAGTCTGTAGCAGGTGCAACCTAAAGAAGTATCAGAAATTTCAATTTGTTTCAAATTTTTCTTACAGTTTTGGAATTAAATTTAAGAATTAAAAATCCAGTCTGACTTACTCATTTTGCTTGGACATTCTTGCATATTATATTATAAAATGTATAAACTTCACAAGGCAGATGTAACCACTTTATGAAGGTACAACATATACTATTTAGGTATATATATTTATATCTTTCATTTCACATTTGAGTAAAATATTGAACAATGAGGGAGTACAGTGGTTTTGCAATGCAATGTTTTCAACTTTAAACCATAAGAAAATATCAATTTATATAATAAAGATAGTATTAACGAAATATATGCATGTTAAAACTGAGGTTTATGATCACAGAACATGGAGAAACAGTGGTTTCATGGGGTTAAAGGAGCTTAACCTTTTGGAAACTTTCCTATATTTTCAATACATCTTGAACCTATACAAAAAGACTTTCAATATTTTGTGGTTTTTAGGGTGAAGTTTGGCCCAGCTAGTTTAGATGTCTGAGAAGGGTCAACACTGAGTGATATATGTGTGGTTTAAATTAAAGAACAAACCTCTTTCTTACTCATACTTAACTCTCCCAAAAATAAAACCACATATTACTTTTTGAAGCAAAGATCTTAAACCAAAATGAGACTTGTATGATAGTGAGGTTTCCTAACTATATATGTTGAGAAATAGATAAAAAAATTAGCTTTTACTTTACAAAATGTTGACGGAAACATCATTTCGCAAAAACATAAGACCACGTTTCAAAAATTTTGAACAGATGGTTATTTCATGTAAAATATTCTGTGAACAGAAATGGAAAATAATAAAATATTTAAATCAATCTCCAACAGTGAATTCAATTTTGTTATCATCAATCACTGTGACATTATTTTGTAAGCTCTTGTTCTTGTTGCAATGTCAAATAAATCTAAATATTTTTTTAGAACGAAAATGCATTTGATAATTTCTTTCCATGAGCAATTGTAATCATTGTTGTTATGTATAACCTCAAAAGTGTTCCCAAATTCTTAAAAATTACATTCAAAACTTGGTTAGTTAATTTTTGTTTACAGCATTTGACCAAGTCTGTAAAGCTGAATAACAAATTTTCATTTCTGTGTTCAGAGTACTAATTGAGTCAATAGTGGCAATAGGGGGTTCACCATACTTTTATCATCTTACATTTCATTTCTGACATTTCTCTAGTTTCTTGAGTAATATTGCTAATTGAACCTTGTTTTGTTCTTCAGAAAACCAATTACAAATTCCACCAAGGAATGAAGTTGCAAATTACAAACATTTTTGAAAAATCCAATCAAATAATGTCATAGTAAATAAAACTAAGATTTCAATTAGTAAAAAAATCTAATTCACATTATTAACCAGAGACAAAATTGGAAAATTTGATTTTGCATATTGTGTTATATCAGGTAAATCTATACACTAATGAATATTCTGTGTCCATACGTTCACTAGGCTGTAGTTAAATGTATTGTCCCTCAGAACATTTCTCTCAAAAATACTTGAGGTATTGTAGTGATGGCACCTCTTTTGATTCACAAACAAAGAAAATGAAATTCTTTTACAAGAAATATATTTCAGCTGACAGTTGTTTTGAGCCAGTGCTTTTTATCAGATTTATTAGCAATGATCAAATAAAATGGAAGTGCTATTAAATTAACAAATGCATTTCTAAGAGCTTTTCTTGACAGGTGAAAGCTTGCATATCTGAAGAAAGCACCTGCTTTCACCTGCACCTGTATTGTATGGATTCTTGGAGACTTCCCATAATAAACTCAATTATTCCTCCAACCAATGGGCTCAAGGTGTTTTATGAATCATTAATTTATCATTAAATATTAATTATCTACCCGCGTATCGCCTAAATGATTACCCGCTAAGCGTGGCTTTCATGGAAATGAATGGAGGGGTATAGCTTTATTTACCTAAACATTGCTTGTGTTTATTTGTGGTAAAGCTAAAAGAATTCATGAATCTAAACAAGATAGCTGTGCATCCACAGATGGACTACTCAAAATTAACCCGCAAAATTTATCAGGTTGAAATTTTAATACTTTCCTCAAAGTCAGACCACTGTGGGAAAACACCAAGCTTCTCAAGAAACTATTAGGGTTTGAGTAATAAATGCTAATTTTGTTTTTAAGCTTCTTTGTAAGGAAAGATATTTATCGGGCGATTTCGCATTAATTCTACAAATCAAATCAACATCGAAATCTATTTTTTTCTTTACTCACAAAATTTTGGTTTACAAGCTGTCGCAGAAAATCTAGAACTCAATTTTTCACTGTTATTCACCACAGATTATAGCAATAAATTAGTTATATTTTGGTCGAGACTTGTAGAACATATCCAAGTATCTTGAACCGTGTTGAAAAAGAAACCACAAATTCACTTACCAAATATATAAAAATGAGGGTAAAGTTGGGGAAACTTCTACTTACGTCTTGGTTCCCGAGGGCCATCAACGGTCACTTTAATAGCTCGGCAATATGTGGCAACTTGAGGCGGATCTGTTTTCACTGTTATCGTCAGAGTCAACGTTTTCCCTGCGTACAGGTGGAATAAAAGGAAAACAAAACAGTCAGCAAAACTTTCAGAAACTCCTCAGTGATTGCAACTACAGACATTTTAAGGGCTTCCTGGTGCTATCAGTGTGAGAACATTTGAAGGGCTTCCAGTGATAAGTAATTTTCTGTATGATATTATATCATACCCAATAAACTCAATGTAAGCTGTATAAGCAAACGTGTACGACCAAAAATGCCTGTAGTAAAAACGTTCATATACCTCTGCCACTGCGACCAACAAATCTCAAGTCATTAAATCGAGCAACTTGATTTTTCATCACAGCTGTAGAATTTCGGAGCTCAGCTGAGAAATTTTCATCGTTGCCAGCGGCGATTGTAACAAGCACTCCGTCAGAAACATCCCCAAGTGCCACCACTTTGAAGGCCACTGGAAGCGTTTTGTTGCATCGCCAGTGAGATGGCAATACACTACAAACAAAGTTTGGCGAATCGGTCTTCACTAATTCGCCTGGGTATTCAGCGAGCGCTTCAATAAGCGATCTCTCTCCTTTAATTTTTCGTGGTCCCGGGTTTTCTGTGGCAGTGGTCATGGCTCTCCAATGTGTAAACCACAATAGCTGGCCACCAGAATCAGTGCGGCAAGTTTGGATCACAACCGGATAGTGAAATAAAATGAAATGCTTTTGGCCAACCACTCCCCTCGGGCTTTTGTCAGAGATCGATTTGACATCTGTTGTTCCCTACTTGTTTGCGTTTTAGGAAGTACATGGTGAAAGCCAATAGCAGCTAGATATAACAGGACTTCCCCGCCCCCCTTGGCATTCCTCCAATCGGAGTGCTCAATCCAACATTCCGGTGAGCTTTCTTGTGATTTCTCGAGCATTCCTGTGGTTTTCATGCTTCACGGAATCATTGTTTGATGACATCCTGAAGCGTGCTCATGTGGGAAAATTCACCAATTAGTAAAGGACATCGGCCACGTGGGTAAAATACCAACAACATTTGACTAGAAGCCGAAATCAACAAGTTGTTTCGATCCTGATTTTACCCGTGCGAGAAATCGAAATAATATCGAACAAGACAGTTGATAAGTTAATTCAGAAGCTCGTTCCCCGGAGGGCACGTAAAAGTTCAGACTCACACGTTTCTTGTCTTGTGACTTTGACTTAAGTGTCAAAAATAACTTTGAGCGTGCGTCACATGAAAAGTAGGAAATGATCGCCTCAAAAAGGATGTCATTGTATTTTGTAGTGCGTACTAAAGCTACAACACATATATTTTCCAGTATTCGCGTTAGAATGTGAACAATAAGCTTTATCGGGACTTGAGCATGGTGTGTCTGAGTTGCATTAAATTAGAATCTTTCCGTACGTATCAAATAGTAATCAAAATAATTCTAGTGTCTGTTAGCTGATTGGTGAAATGTTTTCGCGCGCTTTTATTGCTTCTATTATGGGCTATTGTATTTGCATGCGCTTCCGGTAGTTTGTTCGCTGAGTCTCGCCGTTGTGATGTGTGGGATCGAATCTATAGTCTAGTTTAAAACGCAATATCAGCTGGTAGTATGACCAAATCAAAATCTAAGGGCAAGAAAAGTGACAAATCAAGGGATATAACTCCCTCCGGTTTTGTCTCTGAAAGCAGGGTAACTGATTTTATTTGAAATGTTGACGATTTTGATCGGAGCACGTCCGCCATGTTGGATAACCATTCAGCATTGTCGTCATGTCGTATCTGCGTGGCAGTGTTATGGAGTGTGTGGGATTGAATTGTAGTGTAATAAAATGCTCCGTCAAGAAAATTGCTTAAGAGATATTGCAGTGCTATTTAATAAGTGCTTCAAACATTATTCTAATATAATGTTGGGCAATTCCAATTCTAACATCCTGGTTTCCGGTTTTTTCTTGGCAGCCAACGAGTGCTGAAATTACAAGTCCACCAACTCCGTCACCAAGTCCAGTTACCGTGGGAGCCAAAACTGCACCAAAGCTATGGTTCCAGAGCGAGATCCAGTGTATGATGTGAGTATTGAGACAGCTATTTACAAATCAATTAAAGGAGAAGTAAAAACACGGCCACAATCCAACCGCAGTTTACCGAGCATTATCACCGGTGTTTTGTAAGAGACAATAGAGTGAAATTTATTAAACATATCAGGATAAATTTATCAACCCTTGTCTCTTAATTGCCACTAATTTTGACCACAGAGTAATAAACGTGCTTTCCCACGTTGGAGGTCGTCAAAAGAGCTTGATTATCCGATCCGAGGTGTCCGCCATCAAATGACAAGCGGCAACGTGTTAGCGTCGGAATGGTAAAGGGTAAAAAGGCCGCGGTATATTTATGGACGCGTGGTTCGCTTCTTTGGTGAACTGGTTGCCGAACGTGCGGGGCCGTTTGATTTCAACCCTTGAACTTGTTGTTTTGTTAGGGCATATCCTGTTTTGTATTGAACACCAACACTAAATTATAATAACTTTAAGTCTCTCTGATCAGTTTGACAGGTTATTCACTTTTCGCCCTCGGCTCCGGAAGTATGTGGGATAATATGATAGTGACCTCAGCCGTGAGATATTTTCCCACGGAGTGAGCCACAAGTGTTAGCGCCAAGTGTCATTACAACCGCAGAATGCCTTAGCGGTGTCACTTTGAATGACTTTTATTACTAGACACAGAGACTTTTAAATGTATTAAATACCTCGGTCTTGTTTTTTGGTGAACCATTGGTGAACCATGTTTACCAGTTTTGTTAACATTTTGACCACTCTCTTGTTTAGGCTTGCACGTGCAAACATGTTGGTACCCACCACTAAAATAAAACCCCAGCAGAATTATGCAGAAACATTTTAACTTTATAGATGTGACCTACATAAAGCAGTAATTACACATATTATGCCCTTTCTCAATCCTGTTATCTTAGTCTTTGGTCCTAGTAGATCTCTCCATGTCATTGACAGCTAAGTGTATATGACAAATAGCAACTTGGTATACAATTATATATCTGTTATGAACTTGAGAACAATGGTGTCATTTAAAAGCCTCACATGATCTTTGTGACATATGATAATTTTAAAAATATTAGTACTGGCGTAAGTCCTTATTTTTAATCTTACTTATTTTGGCTTCTTGTCAAGAAACAATCTAAAAATGCTAGTTTAAATAAGAATGTACTGGTTGAACTTTATAAAGCATAATATTATGCTGTGGCAGGATCACATCTTGGCTGGGTGTTATTCTATTTTCACTTGTTTTCGTGTTTGTTTCTTTGTAACATTTTACATGCAATATCCTCAGCCATGTATTTATATTGAAATACAAACTTGATATTTTTTAAAACAACTAACTGAACATGTCAACAGCTTCAAAGAAGAAAATTTGTACAAATATTTCAACTTTAAATTTTTCCAGTGTCCAGTGTCCAGATGCCACCAGGAATAACACCAGGCAGTGACTAATATAGCAAGCAGTGAAGTGTTTATAATTATCAGCTGACAATGCCTGCTTTACAAAGGATTCCTGTGTATTATTTAAGATTCTAAAGGTTGTTTGTTTCAAATCGTGGACAACTTGCATAAATTATTTTGTGTTTCAAATCTGAAGTTTTATGTTCTATATATAGATTTCTGCAGTTTGTTATTGTAAATAGTAAGTTATGGATCTTTCCTCATGCTACTGTACCAAACAATAGTGCTTATACACTCTGCTATCAGCATCAATTTGCAGTATTGTACGTGATTCAGACTCAGCCTTGTTGTGTCTCCATGTCCAGCTTATTTATCAGATCAAATTGCCATGGTTATCAGACAATCCGATTATTGCAATCAAATTAACACCATATGATTAGGTGAATAGTATTTCTGGGTTTGTAAGTATGTGTCCATTAAACAGATGACATGACAGAAGTTACAGAAACCATTTCAAGACTAGCCCTCAGATATCTATATTAAATTTTGCTGACATCTTGAATGTCTGTCATTTTTACCCTCAGGAATGTTAAGAATATATTTACTATCAATTTTAAATGTTTCTGTAGCATAATTTCAGTAGATAATATATATAACACATATGGTAAAATCTAATAAAATGTAATTAAAGTAGTAATATTTGCACAGAGAGTTAACCTCACCTAAATGACATACTGATATATAATAAAAAAAAATACCTGAGTGTATATATATATATATATAATATAATTATGCAATTTGACTCAAACATCCAGATTTATAATTATACAATTATTGTGTACATGAGTACATTAAAGGACTGGAACGGATCTTTTCTTTTTCTTCAATACTTTTATCAATGCAGAGGGACATATTATAAATAAATAATTATATATATATATATTTTTTTTATGAATGATTTGAGTGAGTTGACTGGAGATACAAATTTGACCTTTGGTAAGAGGTCACTTACAGCTCTTCCTAATCTCCTAAGCAGCCAGACATTGTTTCCTCAGCACAGTGAGTGGATGTAAGTTATTTATAGTATCGTTAATTAGATACATCTATTTGTCTGATATATACAATTTACAGTTTCATTTGTTAAAACTAAAATAATGTGTATATATAGTTAAAATTAGTGTGAGAAATTAATGCAAGAGCCGACTTTGGGTAACTTTTTGAAAAAATTATAATTATGTAGCATTTACTTAAAATGTCTTTTAAATGTGATTATACATGTAGTACATGTACAAGATCACCTTGCAGCCAGTTATATAATTCACTCTTGAATTTGTTGTACATGTAGTCAGTGATTGATTTTGAAATAGAACATCTTCAACAGATTATCTCAATGTGCTAATTATAGTTTGAGATTTCCCAGATCTCGTGTGCTGGTTTATGTTTTGTCACAACATTAACATTCATCTTGAGCATGAGTTATCATAGGTAGCCCAAGCTATGGGATGACGTTAATAGCAAATGAATCCATGGGAAGCCCAACATAAGCAAATGTATGGGAAACTGTCATTATATTTGAGCAATTTATCTGGCATTTGAGATGTACTGTAGTAATAAAACCTCAAATTTATCCTGGTAAAATCAGTCCTAAGTGCTCAAGAGACAAGAAATCATCACCACATGAATAAATGTCAGAACATTTCCTGGCAAATATATCAAAATGATGGTTTCCCATACATTTGCTTATAGTTTGATTGCGTTCAATACATTTGCCTTTATTAACACCATCCTATAGCTTGGGTTGCCTGTGGAATGGCATAAGAACACCATAATACATTTTGTATATATGTAATTAATACCTAAATTGTCAGCATTCTGTATCAGTTACTTTATGATTGCAACATTTGGTAGTTGAAGGTGTTATAAAACATGAGAAATCCACTATGGCTATGTTACTGTATGTGCATTCACAAACCTCACCTTAGAGGGCAGTAATTGCAACTCTAGATCAATTGAACAAACTAAAGTTTTGCAATGATTTTCAAGTTTTTTTCCCTTGAATGCATTTAATCCTTTCCAGGACAGCCAAACTTAAGATAAGTATATAATTTATGTGGGCCATATGAAAATTTTTAGTGGTATCTTTTGTACAATTTATGGATTTCTTAATTAGACTGGTTCAATTTTCTTCTTTGTCATTCTAGTTATGGCTGATAAAGATTATAATAATTATTAATAAGCATTTTGGAGGAAGAACATCTTACTAAATAAGATACTTTTACAAATCTTGCACTGGTCATTATCATCAATATTTTGTTCTTGTTTGACCGAAATTCTAAAGCAAGAGAGCTCCTGAATCTGATAGCTGATCACAACGTGCATGTATTCATATATACATTGCATCTCCCTTCTAATTAAGAAAATCTGGATGAGAACTTAGTATATGTTAATTACCTTGCTTGGCCATTTGTGTCTCAGACCTTTTCTAACCTAATTACATAATTGTATATAATATAGTACCCTCCCTCCTATCGTAGCTTTATTACAAGTTGTTGCTTGAAGATCACTACATATTGTATTAGTGTTTGGTATGTGAAACTGATCTCTTGTATTTGACATGTGTCATTGTAATTTGACTTTCCAGGTGATAAAATTAAGTAGTAAAGTAATTATATTAGTACTTAACATGTGCATTTATTTAGAAATTATAACCAACAAGTTTGTTAGGGTAATTACAGGCATAATTGTTACCATATTTTCACTTTCATATATATATACCATTATATGTGAAACTCAAAAGTCTGATTGAAATTGAACATTCAGAGTTGCAGTAGTAGAACACTTTGTATTTTATATATGTCCTCATAAACTTACAAGAAAATTACACGCTGCTCTCAGCGTAAAAGTAAAAGTAACTTTATATTACTTGTGAATAGTTAGGATCAGTTTACTGATCGGGAGTTAGTGTATTTGTAAAACAATAATTATTATGTGCTGTAGCTAGCAAGGGTGTTTACAGTTTAAGGTCAGCTCAAGATGATAAATATAACTCAGACTGAAATCCTTTATATATAAACGAGTTGCAGGAATACCAATATAACTTCAGCTTATTAAACATGCTTCTTCTGCAATAACTAATCCCAGTCATTTCCTTGAAGGTATGCCTTTGGTGATAGCAGACATCCTTCAGCAGAGTCTAGTGTGTTGATTGAAGAGATTGTCCACCAGCAGATATCCAGCATGGTATGGACCACCTCTTATATCCCTTCAGAGCAGCACTGTAAGACTGTACACAATATAACTGTCCACTAAGATATTAGCAGGTCATTTGTGATTACATTTGACATTCTTACTAATGTATAAAACATCCCAGATATTTGTAGCCTGGTGGTAAAGTAATTGATCATTTGATATGGGTGGCAGTCTTTTATCAAATTCAGAGTAACATTCTCAACTGTAATGACCTTTATCGATTGACATTTTAAAACACTGTCCTGCGATGTAGGACCATAATCCCACCACTGTGCAGTTTGTCTGAAGCCACTGTATAGGTGGTCGTGTCCCTAGGCCTGAAGACGCTGTATAATTGTGGTCTAATTATTGAAGCCACTGTACAGTTGGTCTTGTCCCTAGAGCTACTGTACAGTTGGTCTTGTCCCTGGAGCCACTGTATGGGTGATCTTGTCCCTAGCCCTGAAGCCACTGTATGGGTGATCTTGTCCCCAGGCCTGAAGCCACTGTATAATTGTGGTCTAATTCTTGGAGCTACTGTACAGATGGTCTTGTCCCTAGAGCTACTGTACAGTTGGTCTTGTCCCTGGAGCCACTGTATGGGTGATCTTGTCCCTAGCCCTGAAGCCACTGTATGGGTGATCTTGTCCCCAGGCCTGAAGCCACTGTATAATTGTGGTCTAATTCTTGGAGCTACTGTACAGATGGTCTTGTCCCTAGAGCCACTGTACAGATGGTCTTGTCCCTGGAGCCACTGTATGGGTGATCTTGTCCCCAGGCCTGAAGCCACTGTATAATTGTGGTCTAATTCTTGGAGCCACTGTACAGTTGGTCTTATCTGTACAGATGGTCAAGTGTCACTGTATGGGTGATCTTGTCCCCAGGCCTGAAGCCACTGTATGGGTGATCTTGTCCCTAGCCCTGAAGCCACTGTATAATTGTGGTCTAATTCTTGGAGCCACTGTACAGTTGGTCTTGTACCTGGAGCCACTGTACAGTTGGTCTTATCTGTACAGTTGGTCTTATCTGTACAGTTGGTGTTATTATTGGAGCCACTGTACAGTTGGTGTTATTATTGGAGCCACTGTACAGTTGGTTTTATCTGTACAGTTGGTGTTGTTCTTGTTGCCACTATACAGTTGGTCTTATCTGTACAGTTGGTCTTATCTGTACAATTGGTCTTATCTGTACAGTTGGTGTACCACTGTACAGTTGGTGTTATTATTGGAGACACTGTACAGTTGGTTTTATTATTGGAGCCACTGTACAGTTGGTGTTATCTGTACAGTTGGTGTTATCTGTACAGTTGGTGTTATTCTTGGAGCAACTGTACAGTTGTTCTTATCTGTACACTTGGTGTTATTCTTGGAGCCACTGTACAGTTGGTGTTATCTGTACAGTTGGTGTTGTCTGTACAATTGGTCTTGTCTGTATAGTTGGTGTTGTTCTCGTTGCCACTGTACAGTTGGTCTTATCTGTACAGTTAGTGTTGTTCTTGGAGCCACTGTACAG
>JANUFV010047777.1:0-11257 GCA_024757865.1 Epizoanthus scotinus
AGGTGGGTTCTTGGTTTCGCCGATCCATTACATTTTCCCGATTAACCACGTGTCGATCCACCGTAAGTAGAGTTAAAATGCTTTCTCCACAGGACACTGTTTTGGTTAAATTCGGAATCAGTCGCAGTGTAAAGATCCGCTGAAATTATCGCTGGAATCCGTGATCCGAACGCGATTTTTTTTACTAAATCGTCCGATCCGCAAACCCCTATATCTACATTCATCAATGTCTCATTTGGTTGGTATCCTGTGTATATTGTTCTATATTGAAAGGCTATCTCTGACATTCTACAGCACGTGCAAAACTTTGCAGCCCGTATAATATCCGGAACTTCTCAATTCTGCCACATTACGCCAATACTCCAAACCTTATCCTGGCTCCTTATCCCCGAGAGACTATAAACGTACCATACAAGATGCAAGGACATTCTATTTTCAAACTACCATGCAAGATGCAGGATTAATCTAGTGAACGTTCTTTTCTATTCCATGCATGTAAACTCTGGAATTCCCTCGATTCTAAGACCAGATCTTGTTCACTTCACTCAAGAAAATCAAAACACTACTACAGCAACTATTGTCGAAATCTTTTAATAATGTTTTATTGATTAGCGAGACATACTCAGTTTTATATTCTAGTTTACATTCTCTTTCTAATTTAGCATTTATACATTTAACCTTTATACCGTCAATTTGTAATATTGTATTATTGAACATTTTATATAAATATTGTAGTTCTAACTCAAAAGCCCTACGGGAAGATTACAATACAGTATATACATATATTGTATAAATAAATAAATAAATAAAATAAAAATAAAGTAAACATTCTTCAGCATTCGGTAAAACAAAAGTTCATATCAAGTTTGCTTTGTCTGCTAACTATTTCTCAGTCACTATATTTCATAGCACATTGTTCCTTCAATTCCTTATTTTTTGCTCTTGTGATTTATCTGCTGTTTAAGAGTAATCCGTATTTGTTAGTCAGATATTCGTGTTTTGTGTTGTGTTTGTGTCCATTGTGTGCGTGTGTTTCCGACCAAATATTTTAATTTCAATGACATTTGGCTTCCTAGTTCTTTAACTCTATAGTTACTTTAGGAAGACAAAACCTCTTATCTTTAGTTATTATTAATGTAAATCATTCATTTGTAAATAAAGTTGTTGTTGTTGTTGTTGTAAAACCAACTTCTGCCTTGAACACACCCAAATTTCGTGGTTTCCAATTATTTACATTCGAATATGATATCTTGTAGGTCACATCATATTTCTATTTTTAAAAGGTACGAGAGTCACTTTTGTTCTCCTCTGCCATGATTCGATATGACTTCGTAAAATCAATGTCTCTGAATGAATGCAAAAAAAACAACCTCGAATTTTATTTTGTACACGGCATAATGTTGCATACTTTTACCAGCAAACAGCTTCACCCGTCCATTTCAATGTTGTTTTCTTTATTACTGAGTACAATGACATACGTTTCCTGAGAATGAATTAAACTCAATAAATAATGAGCCTCTATATAAAAGTCTATTGATGAATTCCACAAATTGCCAGCCAGTTTGGTCATGTTCTGGGTGACTAATCCGCGCATGCGTGCGTGATGCACTTCAAGCCATCAACCAGTTTCTCTTGCGGTACGGATAAACAGTAAGAATTCCTGAGGAACGGAGTTGAGTGCACAGACATAGAAATATACTTCTGCCCAGTGCATGCTCTACGTGACCTGGTTTCGCTCCAGCCAGCCCATGTCAGTACAGTGTTCTGGTAAGACGTTTTGTAGAATTGTTATTATAAAAACAATACTCTGGAATTGTTACTGATTAGCTAAGAATTATATTTATAGCTGTTACGTTTTATATAGAGAAAGAAATTCTGTTACTTTTCTTCCTGAAACTTCATTAATTCTGTTTGCTAAATTGGTTACTAGCTTCTAAAAGAATGGGCTTTCTTAGTCTGTGACTTGCTTCAGTTCAAAATGCGAGTCTGTATATACATTTATACTTTTTCGTGTCCAGACGGGTCACTGTATTTCAAGTAAATACTAATTCAAGAACTTCAGTTGCGCGCGTGAGTCAGGCCAATATCTTCCCGACTTTAGTCTAGCAGATCAGAGGACAGATCGGACTGTTTATGCTGAATGCAAAACTAAATGTTTTTCTCACTAAATTGAGGGACATGTGCAGTCATCAACTGCTGCTAAACTGTATTCTACTTTTTGTTTTTTTTGGAGGGGCAGGCCTTTTTGTGGATAAAGTTAATTCCTTGAAATACACGAATTTGTAAAAAGTTTGCATTTATAGCGCTGAGCATAGCGTCACAAAATGTAGGCATTATTTCGCCCCACCCCACCCCCCTCACACACTGACCGTCCCTTTGTTGGGTTCTATTCTCGTTAGTGACACTCGGGTACAACATCTACTAATCAAAATATTAAAACAATATAAACAAATCTGTCACATTAGTAGCTCATTGCTAGCCACCAATATTGTATTGGATTCAAAGCTGACTTGTAAAGCCGTATCGGTTCTCGAGAGAGTTCTAACTCCTATCTGATATATGACCTAATTTTTCATTTTGTCACGGCATAACTTGTTTATTCCTCTCATTTAGAACCGGAAATTATACTGGAATAACATTTACCACAACATGATATATTGCTCTAGTATAGCATTTGCAATTGGTTAGCTGTCTATAACTGCGCACCCTTTCTCAGTGAATCGCAGCTGATCGTAAAATCTCCATTATTCTTGCTATTGTAAGGTAATTTTTAAAAGACAATGTATTCATGAAGAAAACCGGCTCCTTCGATGGTCTTCGGTGATGTAATATCTGGGAAGCCAAGGATATTGGTTGCGAAATGACTTCCTTTCTTCCGTCTCATTTCAAATATTGCACAAGCTGCTTACAAGTGCAAAATAGGAAAAAACAATGTTACTATTATTGCTGCTGGGGCTCGTTAAATTAGACTTGACAAGACTCGAATTATATTTCCTTTGTGTTGTTTGCGAGAAACACGCGCAAACGGCATTTGCCTTTGTCAAACGGCCGCCATGTTGGTTTTTACACGTACAGCCTCGTTTTGATGCCTATATCGCTTTTATCACAGCCAGCCATCTTGGATTTCACGTCGAAGATTTAGGTACCAAAATGAGGCTATATGTGAAAAGAAAAATATGGCGGCCGTGTGAAAAAGACGAATTAAACCTATTTTCTAGACTTCTGAGCTCGACTTCTTCCACGTTATATATTACTACATAGCTAGTCTCCGGAAATCCTTTGAGCCCGCACATACACACACGGCAATCAGTTCCTGTCACCAGAATTAAAGTCGAATAGGCTGCGGTTTTTTACAAATATGGCAAATATTTATAGCTATTCTAATTTTTTTTTGAAATATCCTAACTTTGGAACCTGTAAATGGTAAACAGAAAGTCTTAAAATAAGTATTATTGTAAAAATGTGTAATATTTTAAAAATGTGTGTATTATCTTGAAAGAGATTTTAATTCTCAAAGATATATATCCCTCGTCTACATTGATACAAATTACATTGGCACATGCAGACATCGACATGTTGCTGAAATAAAACACAAATCAGTAACTGATTATCAGTAGGAATACCTAAAATGTGTGCAATTCACGCTGCAATTTGGTTCAGCTCCATTAAATCCTAGACCAATTGTAGAACATTTTAGGTGGAGCCACCCACTGTGTGGGCACAGTTACTGAACAAACATTATTTTAAAAAATATAAGGAAATCCAAAAAAGTAAACCTAGGATTTCGCGTGCGCTAGTACAACTCCGGCATTCCTTACATGCAATCGTGGAATTGTAAACTGTCTCGCATTAAGGTCTAAACACTTCATTGTCAAGGATTTACCCTTTAAAACGTAGGTTACAATATAACAAGAAACGAGACCGCTTTTAGCGGCGAAACATCTAGTAAGTTAGTTCATGGTTATATTGTCACGGCTTCACGCATATTCGAATCTAGAGTAATATATGGCATAGGAAAATAACTATACGGCTGATTAGTTAGTTTCCTTTACCACAAGTCAGCAAAATTGTCAAGAATTTTATGTACATACACAGCCTTTTTTAAGAAAAGATGTTTCCGCATAAAATAGTTTTCCAATGCTAGTAGTTTTTAAGGAGAGCAGTGAAACAGTTGTTCTCGCTGGAGTTTCCATGTCTGTGTCCTGAAGCTACAGGGGTTGGACCGGAAAAGGCTAATTTTACGGTGTAACCATCATTCGCGTGTAAACGTCTTAAAAATCTATTCAAGCTTATTTTCAAAGCGAATTAAGTTTTATCCCATCAAGTTGATATCGAAGAATTTAATCTGCATGTAAAAATGCCGCCGTTATTTTGCTCCACCACAGTCTGGACGGTGGCGTGACGAGTGATAGTGTAAAACGCATAATTGGCTGGAAATTTCTCTTCCGATTAGAAAAGTTCTGAATAACTCTTGTACATGCTTTCGGTTCGACCTCGTGAGCTGTGTCTTTCGTAATTCAGCCCAATCGGCTGCCATGATTGACAACAAGCCCAACACACTAACTAACTAAGTCTTCAGTGTCGCTAGACATTACATTGATTGATTGAATGTGATTTAAAAGCACTTGCTTGGTTAGGGTTCGGTTTGGTTCATTTCTAGAACTCCCACAAAGGGCGTCTACTGAACACGTGAGGGCCATTCAACTTCTATTCGCATAGTCATTGGCAGCGGATCCATAACTTTGGTAGCCATTTTGAAAAAAAGACCTGCTAACCTAATATTAGTATTTGTGTTAGTGTTAGTATTAGTATTAGTATTAGTATTACTATTAGTGTTGGTGTTGGTGATGGTGTTAGTGTTGATGGTAGTAGTATTAATATTAGTATTAGTGTTAGTGTTGGCGTTAGCGTTAGTATTAATATTAGTGTTGGTGATGGTGTTAATGTTGGTGGTAGTAGTAGTAGTGTTAGCGTTAGTATTAGTATTACTATTAGTATTAATATTAGTATTAATATTAGTATTAGTATTAGTAGTATCATTAGTAGTAGACTGAGCGTTTGTGTGTATATATTATTGAGTATGGTTATGCTATATAGTTAGGAGACTGGCCATATATGATGGTTGAAAAAGTTGTAAGCCTCATTACTTTCTATAACACCCTTTATGGACTAGACTACAAAACAGCCCCTATAATACTTTGCCAAAAAGGTTGAAAATCGGGGGTCCGGAGCGAGTTTTGGCAAAGAAAGGGGCTGTTTTGCAGTCTATTTATGGACAGTCTCGCAACTATATAAGGAGCAATATAAGAAAATAATTGTTGTTTTAACGAGTAGCTAATGTAGTGGATGTTGTATATATGCCGGGTATTGATCCACATTTCTTAGATCCAGTGGCCAGTACCAGCTGCAGTGTCTGAAGTACGTTGCATTTTCTCGACTTTAATACTTGTGATTCGCTCACATATTCATTCTACTTCAGTTCAGAATCTCAAAAACTCATAATCTCTAAAAACTCTCTTAATTTTTTCATCATTTCCAATGCAGGATGATACATTGTACATTCACAAGAGATCGATCAATTTAGCCATTAAAATCATACGACTTCCTACATCCATCGTTATGTAATATATCATTTGACAAACGCATTGCCTATTTGAGTAAAAAGTCCTATATCATAGCCACTAAATTCCATTCCAATCGACAGACGACTGGGTTTTTCTCCTTCGCAGCGACCTTAATCCATACCTAACAACTTAAGGGCCGGACACACAGTGCAACATTGCACGCAATGGCTAAACTTGCATCGTGTGTCCATTTAATCAATTGTGTGAACGACCCTTTAGTGTAAAAGTAGGAGATTTGTGTCCGTAATTATGACTTTTTAAATTTACCTCTAACACGCGCGGGTATGTTCTCAAATTCCACTCGGCCATCAGGTTGCATGGCTGATTAATAGCGCGGGTTGCAAGGTTGCATTAGGGACTTTAAGACGCAACACAAACAAGGAATTTAATTACAAAATATAATAATCTGCAAGTAAAGGGGTGATGGACCTTTTTGACACTCGCGGCTAATCCACTCTGCAGAAATGATAACCGCAAATTAGTTTTTTGCCGATAATAATCTTGCAAAATCCTTAATTCATCAAACTCTCCCAGTTCCGTCCCACAATATAAAATGTGAGGTATTTCGTCTTACTGTCGTCAAATTTGTAACTGAGGTTATTCTAAAGATTTTGTCACAACGTGAAAAGTGAAGGAATGCGGAGCCAGTGTCGAACTAATAGCCAACTTTTCAGGACATACATGGGACAGTAAAACTACCCTTACCTAACAGCCCTCGCAGGGCACATGCTACACATATCTCGGTATCCTTTGTGGAGTTCTTACTAAATCTACTTAACTCGTACTAGCGACGCAATCCCAACACAGGAACCTTGATACTAAAATGTAATCAACAAACATAAGTGACGCGAGCATGTTTCGAATTCCTGTGCTGGGCTTTACACTACATCGCAAGCGAAGCCGAAATGTATCCGAAATGCGCCCGTATCACCTCGATAAAATGCAGGCAACACCAGCGCGACGCGAGCATAAATCTTGCACTGGGTTCATCTCGCTTTACCCCAGAATACATGCGACGCAAGCATAACAAGAAAAAAACCAGAATTTTCCCTCACTCTTGCGTCAGTTGAATTGCTTTACACCAGGTTTTTGCTGGGTTACGCTTGAGCTCTAGCATTAAGTAGAAATTAGACGTTTGTCACCAGCTAAAAGTCACAGATACATATACTACAAGATTGGTACTAACTGATATAACTTGATATGCGGTTATACTTGCTGGAGCATGCGCACAACGTACAAAGACAATGTTCATCTCTGACTGACTCTCGATTCCAGAGCCCACGTTCTTATTTGGCCTGCGGCAGAAACGACAAGTCAGACATGCGCAGTATGGAAGAGCTCTGGGGTCGAGATTGGTCGATCGGATCCAGAAGTGCCTGTAAGGGGGCTTGTAAGTTTTGCAGAGGGAATGCAAAGGACCCTATAGGCCCAAGGTGGTCTGGATTCTAAAAGACCTTTGAAAAATGCCTCAAAAGGGGGGGGGGGGGAGGTGAGGTGTTGCAACCCTCTCAACGCTCCCCCTGGATCAACCTTTACAAATGTATACACAGAATATCCTTAGTGCTCAAGAGTCGCAAGAGATTAAGAGTACTTAACATGATTGCTAACTGAGGTTTCTATTTATTTATTTGTAAGCAATTATTACGGTACAGATTTAGAATCGAAATGATCAGGTATACGATACTGTCGCTAGCATGCAGACCTTCGTATTGCTGAGTATCGCTGTAATTTGTAAATTACTATTTTCTGGTATGATCTAGAAAACTGTTGTGGTTGGTTAGGAGGGAAACCGATTTCACGTATGTCCGCCTAGATTCAAGAGCTACGAAAAGAGACAGATCCGCTTTGGAACAAAGCGAGAAGCTTCGCTAAGTTTTGAACCGGGGAATGTATGTCCGCAAAAAGTGGGTTTTTTGACCATTAGTATATTCGAGATTAAAAATGCGGTTGGCTTGATTGTAATGAACGGAAAAACTTCGAATAAGAAACATTGTTTGTACCTAGCCATCCTTAGACTGACTACCAAATGAGTATCAGTCATTGTTTGTACCTAGTTGTTTGTACGCCTTGTGTTTGCAATATTAGATCAGACCCCGTTTTAGAAAGTATTTCGAATATGGATACCCCATTTTAAGTCATAAAGACAAAAATCCGACCCCGCTGGGCGGCACCCGTATAGAAAACATACGGCCACGGGTGTACCCCCCCCCCCCCCCTCCCCCGTTGGTGCGTACGTGCGCATGACCGCAATTGCGTAAATTCCTGTCCGTCTGTGTCCGAATCGCTTATTGACGCTACAACGCCTGGTGTGCCTTGGGCGTGGATAACACGATTACTGTGCCCACGTCAATGGCTCACGTAGACTGAGCTACGTAGTCCCAGCCAGGCATGGGAATACTACTAGACTTGTGTCCCACAAAACCATTACCTTCCTAAAGCTCGCACAAACTATGGACAGTTTTATATTAGATTTGTTAAAGTTCAAGTTTGGAGCTCTCTAAACACGAATATCAAAACTCTAAGCAGACTTTCGTTTTTAAAAAAAAAAAATTAAACACGATCTTCGTCTTAATTATTCATCACTAATTTGCAAAGCGACAATTTACTTACTATATCTTCACTCGTGTCGTCTTTTCTTATAATTTATTTATGTTATGTTTCTTTGTTTGTTTTGTTTGTGTGTTCTGTTAGTGTCTTTCCAAACTCAAACACAACTTTCCGTCTGCACAGTCAGTACCATTTATGCGCACTTTAAACCAGTGATGGTACCCTCGCTCGATTTGCTTAGCAGTGATTCGGGGTTGCCTGAACTTTCCTCTCTGTTTTATCTCATATATATAACTTAACTTACATGTAAACCAATGAAGTACCAATTCAATAAAGACGTTGTTAATGGCCCTGGCCGAGACACACCAAAAGGCAAAACATCTCTGTGGAGTAGCGTGCATAACTACATAACTACTAACTACATAATTGTGACAGTTTTTTTCTTTAGGTCGTGTGAGATACTGTAACAACTTACTTTTCCTTTTAAAAATGATATAGCTTGCTTTTTAAAAATAGTATCTGAAAATCTGTCCAAAACTACACCCCAGTGGGGGTCCGGTGTTAACACCGGGGAAAAAGCACTGTGCACTGACATCAATGCGCTCATGGTCATTTCACTAAGCACGGTCGTCGTACGTACGTACTACACCCCAAGTCCGGCCCCATAATTGAACAAAATTATTTGTAAACCACATGAACACGTACGACATTTTAATTAAATTTCACATCACAAAACGTACAAATAACATTTTGAACCATGATACTCAAACAAAGCTGTGAAGTTATTGATAATATTGAAGCTTTTGTTTGAACCACCTTTCGACCGGATGCTATTATAAACAATGTTTTTCCTATGTATGTCTTTAATTTCCGAGAAAAAGCCGCAACTTTTAATGAAGGTCAAAATACGTTTAATCAATTCGTGGACATCACGTTGGCGTGAAAACATCGATTTGTTTCTCCAAAGGAGATCACCGTGTTATGTGTTCTTATATTATTAATCAACTGGAAGATCGAACCAATATCCGGGTTGAAATATTTGGGAAAAGCTTAACTTTTATTGCATGCTTTGATGAGATGCCGAGACATAGCTACTCCAGAGTATAACTGAAGACTAGAGAACAACAACAACAACAACAACAACAACAATAATAATAATAATAACAACAACAGCAGCAGCAACACTCTATTTTACTAGCTATGGTGTCCAATTACAGTTTAAAATTAACCGTTAGTCACCCTTACGGCCCTAATATTTTAAAAATTTATGAAAATATCAATTTTAATACGTTAGAAAATGTCGAAGTGAAAACACACGTTGCCACATATATAAATAGGGTTCGGGTTTATTTGCCGACCTTGCATCGCCTGAAAACCTTTGCCAGGATTTAAATATAGAAACACCCTGACTATTACATCATATTCAGTTTTTGGATCGGAATAACAGTTTTTTTAAAAAGGCTAAATTTGGGTGTTTACGAAGATCTGTATTTGCAGTAGAGAAGTTTATCCATTTCTTTCTAGAAAGACCATGTTCCTACGGTGTGCACGTATGTATGATATATCTGAAAGATTGCATAGTTTTAAAAAAATAATCAAGTTGAAGAAAAGGAACACAAATTGGTACGAGCCAAAATGACCAAAGAAATTAATTTTGGGGAAAAGCTAAAAAACGTTGCAACCCAAACTCAGTGTACGAAAAAATAATTCTCCCCCCCCCCTCCCCCCACGATATTAAATTGTCTGCCCTAAAGAAACTTAGAAAGAGACAACGAAAGGGTAACGAAAGGGCTGTTTGCGGTATAAGACCGTCTAATTTTTAGACTGAGGCTGAATGTTCTTAATTATTTTAAAAGGATTTCAGCCTCATTCTTAGAATATCATTTCATTTTGTATTGCAAATAACAGTTCTCTATGCGTCCTCAGCTGGAGCAGTATGTTCCACTTTATAGCATGTTCTTAAAACTCTTTGAAAACAGAGTGTAACTGAAAATCAATCTTCCACACCTTCTCAAGATAATAATTCAATGGTCCGTTCCTAAATAATAGGATTTCAGTTATAATAATAAGTTTTGTTGAGTACTGACGAGGCCGTATTACTTGGAGGGGCTGTTTTGGTTTTCAGTCGCGTGGGATAATCAGTTACTTACGTTTCATAACTGGCTGAAATACGATTTTAAAAAAATGTTTCAAGACCTCGGTCTTGGAAGGAGTTACAACGGAGAGTCCAGTCGGTGAATAACCCACTTAAACCTGGAATGCTATACATCACGGTGTGCATATATCTCAATTAACTTGTTTACAACAGCGAAATTGTGAAGCATTTCTTCCGCAAGCATTCCTCCACGATCACAGTAAAGAGAAGCAGTCACTTTATTTACGAAGTGTCGGTAGTTCGATGAATTTCTGGAATTCTCAGTGTGTTGTTTTGCTTTGTTTTTGTTGGCAATGCATCCGGCCATTCCGGAACCATAATTAACCGACCTGGGCAGGGATTATCTATATTTATAGGACGTGTTTATATGACACTGTTTTTTTAAAATGAAATAGCTTTACTATTAAACTTGAACAATTCACAAGCATTTAAGAGTGAATACAAGTTTTTTTTCTATGATTTATCGCATATGTTCGTGTAAATTCCAGCGGCTTCCAAATATGGATTGCATTGGCTCATATCCTGCCCAGACGCTCTGATCTGCGCTACATCCGATCCCAGTAATGTTTGAAAGGGAACTTAGCCTTCCAGTTCTTCTTCCGCTCAAAACTTTGGTGTCTTTGGCTAGGCCGGTACCACTGCCATTACCACGTCACATGTGCCTGAAAACAAGCCAACCGCAAAAATGTATTTCTTTGACCGAAGGTATCTAGCATTCGGTGAAAACTAGAACTTATCCCAGCTTTCGAAACGAAAGCGGAAGACTGGATTCAATGAGGGTGCAGCGGGGTGTCGACCATTTCCGGGACCTTTACACTTCGGTATCACGCGTTCACACCACTTACTCTCTCCCCGACAGTAGAAATACTTGAGACTTGCTTTTCAATATTAGCAGTCGCGTCACGCTATCGAGGAAGAGAAATATAGGTAT
>JANUFV010047999.1:0-11254 GCA_024757865.1 Epizoanthus scotinus
AGACACCGGTGTAATTGACTGCAATATCTACATTGTTTTCGCAAGCATATCTCTTTAAATGACATTCCGTCTTGTAACTTTCATCATCATTTCCACACACAAATTGCCACGGTTTATCTGGACAGATCTCTGGGCACATGCACTTCGGTTCTTCGTCTACAACCTCGCAACCCAGATTGTATGGAGTAGAACATGTCTTGCCTTTGCACAGGTCTAAAAGTATTAAATCGCAAACATTATATTGAACTTAAAAAAAAATAACTTATAGCATTTATGGTATTAATATAGCGCAATGCAATGCAACGCAAAATGATACAAATCTGATAAGGCTGTGATAGGAACAAAATGTGAAAATTACAGATTTCCAAGAATTTCTAAGAATCATGATAACATTCCAGGACTTTCAAGGACTTTAAGGAAAAATAAAATCTCCTAGGAATTCCAGAAATGTATAAACCTTGCTAAGCACTCTTTAATTTGGTACATGAAAACACATATGATATTTTACATCGCATTATCGTCAAACATACGTTATATTACTTGTATGGAGTGTTCCTGTTGATATTCAGTCTTTCGGTTTTCCGGCCACGATAAATAAAAATTCCATGGCATACTGAATAGATTGCGTAGCTCGGCGTTCTAGATAGTGTAGAGCGATCGATCTAGCGAGCCGCGAGAAGAATGGGGAGAGGGAGCGAGTTGAAAGAACGCCTGTCTCCAAACGGCACTATTTCAGGAATTATCGAAGTGTCATAATTATGTAAATTATAAGTATAATCAGTGCGCAGCGGAAGTCGAAACGGAAATGAGATGACTCACATGAAGCAAAAATATCCGAAACCAAACCAAGCCAGCCCGTGTGAAAATACGCGGAATTTACACAAGTTGCAAAACATGGTTTTCGAAATGACTGCGAATTCAGAAGGTACAACTCCAAAGAAACCTGTCGGAAAACTTAAAGTAGTCCCAGAAATTCCGGAATTCCAGCGACTATTGTCGAATTTGTAACTGTTTATATGTGTGTATGCGTCGGTATGAAAATTAAAAAAATTTGATAAGAAAATCTGTTCATGCTTTCAGAAAGAATACAAAGTGCTGGGCTAGGTTTGGCAGACACGTGCGGAGTTTTCTGCATTTCAAAGTCAACAAAACATTCAGATCAAAATAGGGAGAGAGTGTCTGCGTATGTGTTTCCCGTTCGAATAAAATGTAGACAAATACAAACTCAGTGTGAGAGAAAAGGAAGCTGTCTACAACGGGCACAGTATAGTATCAAGCAAACGCGTATAAGAGATACAACTACAAAGCAGCTTTCTGCGGAAACGTCTTCAAACCATGGAGATCAAGGAGAAACTTTATCCCAGCCTTTAAAAATGGACGGAATGTTTGCTGGTGAAACGAAACACATAAGCTGAAGTTTGTGTCAGTGTTTAAATTAATGTTTATAGAAGGTCGGGTGGAAACGTTGTATCAAGTAAGCAGTCAGGCAACAAAAGTTGATTGCCTGTCTAGTGCAAAGTGGCGCTTTGGGAACGTAGAAGTCAGTAATTCAGTGCCCAAAATTTGGATCGGGTAAACCTTCAATGAAGATTTCGCGGTTGGTCCATCACAACAGAGAGTCAAGTCGACAGTGCAGTCTTGATGTGCGAATTTTCAGCTCGTTCACAAAACCTCTCTCTATGTTTCTTGTTTAGTGCTGAGTAGAAATTTGGCACTGCATTATTTCAACTTCGTAATATACTTCTATTATATTCTTACAACAGCGCACGAAGATTAGAATAATTTAAAACTTTTCGACCAATAGAAACACGATCATCGATAATTATGCGCATTTAGCACTCTCAACCAATAGGAAAACATGGCCTCTGGAGGTCGCAGAATTCAAAAATAATTCCTGAAATAGTGCCGTTTGGAGGCAGGCGTTCTTTCAACTCGCTCCCTCTCCCCATTCCTCTCGCTAGATCGCTCTATACTATCTAGAACGCCGAGCTACGCAGGCTACATACTGAACCACTATCTTTTTTCCCTTTATTTTCTGAATTATACACTTTATATTCTATATTATTTACATTTGCATTAGACTTTTAAAACTATTTCATTCACAACACTTTGGATTGTTCCCATACTGAACCACTACTGATCGTATTAATGTTAAAAGTCCAAACTTGCTGCCTCTGCTTCCTTGCAGTGTATTCTAGTTTTGTGTAATTATGGAATGTTGATAAGTATATTGTGTAATTATTGAATGTTGATAAGTATATATATCTCTGTGATGAAAATTTGCACGATTTGCTTCTATGAATTGGCTAGGAATGTCACTGAAACTTTTCTCATAATGCTTTTACACTCATTTACAGTAGATGTTCTAACTGCAACAGTTTCACTTACCACAAACGCCTTGGTTGGTAACAGTGATTAACCTGTTCTTCTGGCAAGATTCAACTTTCATGTTACACTCTGAATCGTATATGTTACCATCGGAGCCACAGACGGGTAGATTTATTCTGATGCATATTTTCCTGCAAGTGCAAGTAGGTTTCATGTCTACAACCTCACATCTGGAGTATGGTGGGCTTTCGCACTTGTGAGCCTTGCATGGATCTGCAACTAATGCAAATATCGATAGATGTTACATTAGAGATGATAAGGTGGATTACATCAGGCGAACAGTATCTGTGAGGCTCGGTATGCTTCGCAGAGCACGTAAGGTCATTCCACGGGAGTCGTGTATAACACTTTATAACGCCATGATACTTCCAATATTTAACTATTTTGCTGTTATCTGGAACTCTTGTAATAAGACTAATCGAGAATACTTAGATAAGCTACATAGACGTGCCACCAGTATCATTGAAGGGCAAAAAGTCTCACAACCACAGGTGTCGCGCGTATATTCAGCTGGCCTTCGCTGCAGTCCCGCCTGGACTACCTTAAATGCATGCCAGTCTTTAAGTGTCTACATAACTTGGCTCCACCTTACTTACTTAATGAATTTAGCCATTCGCGCGATTTCCATTCTTACAATACGCGCCATAAAGATTTGCTCCGTCCGCCTCTAACTAAAACAACTAAATATCAGGGCTCCTTCAGATTCAGTGGCACTAAGATTTGGAATACCCTTCCGCTGAACCTAAGGAGGGCACATGAATTAACTAAATTCAAGTCTGGCCTCAAAAAACACCTAAGATCTAGCTAACTAACTTAATTTTATGCAATACTATATGTTTAATTTTGTCTGTAAGGTGCTTTAAACAGAGCCCCATTCAAACCAGGTTTGCTGAACTGGGCACCTCTGTCTAAATATTCTTATAGATAAATAGATACATAAATAAACTAATGGTGCATTCATTTGGGAGCTGTTTGTAATCTGTAAAACTGACATCGAATTTATGTGTTCATATTGTTCCCAAGGGCATAACAACCAGAATATCCCAACTTCAGAATATGATTATTCTAGACTGTACAAATGTACATGTACAAAGTAACAAAGTAACATAAAAACATAGTCCTGGATCCTATGGCATTTCTTACCAGCCGGTAGCTTCTTGTTGGTACTTATCAAATTTATTCTGGATGAAAAACTTACTTGTAGAAGTTGGGATGGCTGTTGTTGAAATAATTTTTTTCGTTGATGTTACAGCTTCTGTTGGCGTTGGAGGTTCGGTTGTATGTTCTGCAGTTATAGGGTAAAAGAGAATATTATCGAGGATAACGAAGTTCACAAACATTAGTATTTACATTTTCTGAGTTTTCCCCAAATTTATCTGGGAAAACAGTGATATGATTATTTGTACTATGTTGCCATGAATATCACGTTTTGGGAATTTGAGCATTTGTCATTTCTTTAATGAAATTTATCAATATAATTACATTAATCACATCTGTAAAAATCAGAAATATTTGTCCCATTAAGGTACATCTCTGACATTAAATTGCACACTTGCTATCGATGAAAAATCCAAGAACCATCTTGGACAGATAATGTCATGATGCCATCACTAACATTTGACTTTCTGATCTGAATTTTTTTTTATTTACGTTGTTTTATTCCATGTTTGTTCAAAATAATTGCAACACTAAAAAAAATAACATAACAAGCATTACCTTTTATATCCCCCTCACTACCTCATTAGTTTTACATTATATAATGATTGTTACTGAAGGTTTTTGTAGTTGTTGAAATTAGCTACAGTCGCAGATACAATCAAAATAAAGAATAAGAATGTTTTAAGAATTGGAAGCAGTCAGTTTGAAACAGACAAGTACCTTGTGCCAAACTAATCAAGTCAGTTACTCTCTATAGTGACTTTAAGTATAATTTCATAGTTATCATTAGGTGCCGTGGTATTATTTTGTGGGGATACATTATATTCAGTATAATGTTAAAGACATACCTAGTACACAAACAAAACAGCCTCGTGAGTCCATTCCGTGCTCGTATGGATAAATACACGTGACCACAGGGCCACAAATAAGGGGGGTAGTAGGTCGGGTGGTAGTTGACGGCACTGTAAAACAAAAATCAACAAATAAATAGATAAACAAGCATCAGACCGTAATACAAGCTACAATCCTAGACAGAGTCGAAATACGGAATAATATTTGTTAGTTAAGCAGTTTAACTCACATCTCCCCTGTCCAATGTCGACGCCAGATAGCGGAAAACAACATGGTGAATGTCAGTAAGTACATTACTAGTCAACATTGTTTGGAATCAAAGGAGAAAAGGATTGAGCATAGTGGACACATTCGTCTTTTTTGGCTCGAACAGACAATATATGTTGATATTCTTAATCAAACATTTTTTCCATGATTGTAGCGCTTATATGTTTTTAGAAAGCCAAATTTGGATTTTTTAATATTTTTTGAATGACGATTTGCTCAAATTTTACCAAAACCCGATTTCTTAACATTATGACATCATTATTATGTCATTATATCATTGTCCTGGGAGAAAGGTATTTATGGCAAATGAATTAGTTAACAGAATAATTAACTACTAATATTCATAGCAATAGCGTTAATACTTTGGACATTACTAGTGAATCTACATGTACTTCCTAAACCACACAATTTTATAACTCTGATGATTTGCATTTCATTTGTTTGATTTTTTCTAACATAACTAAATATAACTCTAGAATCAATCAAAAAGGTTCATTATGAATCCATTCCAATCCAGTAACGTGTCTGCTTTTCAACCAAATCCCCCAAATGCTTGATTTCACAAGCTATCGATTAAAATTAAATGGCACATCTCTATAATTGGAAGTTGGAAAAACTGTCATTTGATTATTCTATGAAGAACATTTTAGTACCGAACAAAACCTCTTACAAAGTAAAGCTGCCAGTGAAAGTCCAAAGAGTCATTAAATGGATGTGCTGGAAGGCCTTGTTTTTCCTCCATCCATAAAAACAACAACCAAAGTAACAAATTTAAACTTACATCAAGAAAAAGCATGCCGCAAGTGGACGAACTGAAACCATTTGAAAAGGACTTTCTCAAAATGGTCGAAAATGGTAAATTTAGACCCGTCAAAAGTCGCTTCAAAACAAGTTAAGAAAGGACATCGACAGAATCAACTTATCTACGAAGGTTATAGCTTTCGCCGACAAAACACAATAACTGTACAAGATGCGCAAAAATTAGTACGAGAAACTTCTGATGGAAAACATCACCAAGACCTATACGAAATCTGACAAGTCCGAAAGTGCAGAGGTAAACGAAGAACTGAAATCAATCTTGTCAAAACTCAAAATCAGCGATAAAAGAGAGATCATGCCGAACAACAGGCACTTGTCATAGTGAAAGACCACAAGGAAAACTCCTCCCCCCCAAATGTCACCTACAGGCTCATAAACCCTTTTTAAACAAATGTTTATAAGAAACAATATTTACATTTGTGAACTTTGCCTACTGCAATCACTAATTTGTACAGTGCTAAGATACCAAGAACCAAAACCAAATCAATTATAAAAACACCCACAACATGTGCTGCACATACGATAAAATATATCTATTGCATCTACAAGATTCAAGCCACATTTTAAAACACAGTTCGCACGAAAGTAAGTATCTTATAACTTACCACAATCTTCTCCCCTCGAGATCAAGCTGATTAACTTGTTGGATGTGCAGGAAATAAATTTCAATGTACATTCATTGCCATAAATCTGCCCATCATCTCCACAGACAGGATCCCATTCACGAGTGCATTTTTCACAGATACAAGTTGGCTTGTTGTCCACAAACCGGCACACAGCATAGGGTACGGCGCATCCGTCACAGGCTAAAATCGTAAATACAAATGTGATTAACAGCTACTTGAATTTGGTAAAATATACAATAGTGAATAAAATATGGCAGTGTTGCTAATAGCATTCAGCACAACAGATCTTGTGCTACATGTAAAACATTGTTTTAACAGGGAAAGTGCTGTTAATAGCATATGACATTTCACTTTCAGGACTTAAACTTAAGACTTAAAACTTACAGTTTTCATTAAATATAGATTTATATATTATTTAATTGTTTCTGCTGGTAATTTTAATATAGAGCTGATAAATAGCAAATTTGAAGGTAAGCTTCTTCTTACTAAACATACTTGGTATTGGTATCAAATATATTCTGGAAGGAACTTACAAGTTATTGTAGGAGTTGGGATGGCTGTTGAAGTTTTGATGGATGTCAAAGCTTTTGTTGTTAAAAGTGTGGTTGTTGTTGAAGGTGTGGTTGTAGGTCCTGTGAACACAAATGGGAAAAAGTGAATATTCTTATGAACGACAAACTTCACAAACGTTACTAATATCAACAAAATGTCAGTTTCTATATGCACAAAATATTGAGTTTCACAAACAACTGAAATATATACCAAGACGAATTTGTATCACAAGATCTAGCCACATATCATCCAATTCATCGTAGTTCTTTGGATTAAAGACGTCTGGCCTGCTTGGGGCAATGTCTGGGTAGAGTTCCTCTGGTATGATGTCAGAACCGACAGCAACAACGTAGATATCTACACCCCTATCTCGAAGTCGTCTCGATTCATCTCGAATCTGCTGTCTCAATTGATCTGGATATTTTCCGGCTGTAAAGACAACTAGCACCTGCAGCAAAAACCAGGTTCACAATATAAATTGCAGAAATTACTTATTATACTGTGCACAACTCATTTCGCGATCAGCACTGTTCGATATAATTAACTGACCGTTTCCCATCTTTTCCGACAAACAACCATATGAAATCATACATTTTCTACTTGCCAAATTAAAGAAATGGATATACAGTTTCACACCTTTACAAAAAGGAATCACACAGGCAATGATCCAGAACAACAGTAAAATATAGTACGATATTGATACTATGGAGATCTGTAGTTTCAGATTTGCAAGATCGTGTTGGGTAATGTTGGCTCCGTCGATATTACATGTAACAAACAGTTACTCAGCAACAATCTCGGTCATTATATCACCGTCGTCAAAGCTACATTGTATTTCGATCTATACAATAGATCTAGATCAGAAAATGCGGTTCTCTTTTAACCTAAAAATGGAACAGAATTCAAAAGTTACTGTACAGTTGTACCTGACGAGCATTTGGTCTGGCACCTCCACTTGCACTGAACAGATCTCGGTAAGCTAAATTAAGAGCTCTATCGACTCTTCTACCAGGTCTTGGTTGATAGCGCACATTATCGATACGACCTCTAATTCCATCTGGAGTAAGTTGATTCCCTCGAAGAGTGTTGAAGTTGAAATCTACGTTTGCTTGGTCACCGTAAGATACAAATCCTATGTGGTTACCAGGCCAGGATGGGCTAAACGAGTCCGCAACACCTTTGGAAAATGACTTCAGTCTGTTCCAGTTGTCACTGCCAACATTATCCGATGAGTCCATTAGAAATCCGATATCCAAAGGTCGTGGGCTTGGTTGATCTGCAACAAGAACCGTTGAACGTGTAACAGTTGTTCTGATACATCTACATAGTAAATTGTCTTGATCAAGTCAATAAAGAACAATATGGAACTATAATGATGCACACATCTATAGGTTAAGGCTACAGCTAGTACCTATAGTTACATTTGTAAGAGTGTCATGTTGTATTTGCATTGTGTACTCGAAGATTATTTACTTGGAAAAAATGAAATCTGCGGAAATTATGGTTGGGAATGTGTCGTGTAAGAGTGACACATTGCATAGTCATTAACAGTAACCTCACCATTGAAATGAAATGAAAAGATGAAAAGGAAATGCAAGTGACATTGCAACCACTTCCTCAGGTGATACAATGCTTGAAAGCTCATTCAGTAGTTTCAAACTTATGTTATTGGCGTTGCTTCACAAAGTTCATTGTATTGCATGTCAATGTATTAAACTGGCCAATTCAATCATCATACAAGTTCCCCTTTGTAACATTAATGCAGAAAACTGACTGTAGAATGCCCCGTAACTAAGCAGCAATATGAAAATACATTCCAAATATAATTCTTACTGAATTTAGCTCTATACAATAATTAACCTTGAGAAATGAAACGTTTTGGATAAATTACTATGACTGAATACTGCAATGAAACCATTTTTACTTTTCAATTGATATAAGTATCGTACAATGATCTGACGGTAAAGCAGTGAAACTGACGGATTTTCCACCTAACTATGCATATATGTACAACAGAGTTGGGGTGAAACCCACTGCATTAATGCCTTCACTCTGAAGATTTTGAAGGTAATGCCTGCAGTATTCAACATAAAGTTAAGAAGATGCTCTTTTGCAGTTTTGATATTGATTTTATCTACCATATCCAGTGATTATTAACTTCAAATATCTCAATATAAATAATAATTTTAACAAGGTCTTTTTGATTTTCACAGTAAATTACTGTAAGTTGTTATTCGTATACATTTAACTCTAATAAATCGGCTGAGGTTAGGAGAAGAAAATGCGAAAATTAATTCAATATTGTCATATGCAAGGATTGGAACCTTGGAAAATATGTTCATATTGTTAAGATGTCAGGATTTTAATGAGCTACAGGTTGCCGATTGTTCATACAGGACACAGCATGGTATACATGTATGGTACGAATTTGTAAAAACAGCTTTTCTTAACATACTTATATATATAAATTACAACAACAAACTTAATACCTTGACGGATTTGCCGTACAAGATTTGGTCTCACATTATCCAATTCATCGTAGTTCTTTGGATTAAAGACGTCTGGCCTGCTTGGGGCAATGTCTGGGTAAAGTTCCTCTGGTTTGATGTCAGAACCGATAGCAACAACGTAGATATCTACACCCCTATCTCGAAGTCGTCTCGATTCATCTCGAATCTGCTGTCTCAATTGATCTGGATATTTTCCGGCTGTAAAGACAACTAGCACCTGCAGCAAAAACCAGGTTCACAATATAAATTGCAGAAATTACTTATTATACTGTGCACAACTCATTTCGCGATCAGCACTGTTCGATATAATTAACTGACCGTTTCCCATCTTTTCCGACAAACAACCATATGAAATCATACATTTTCTACTTGCCAAATTAAAGAAATGGATATACAGTTTCACACCTTTACAAAAAGGAATCACACAGGCAATGATCCAGAACAACAGTAAAATATAGTACGATATTGATACTATGGAGATCTGTAGTTTCAGATTTGCAAGATCGTGTTGGGTAATGTTGGCTCCGTCGATCTACATGTAACAATCAACTGGAATTTATTTATTCGAGTTAATACTGCTGCAAGTTTGTTGAAATATGTATAAAGATAACTTATATAAACTAGGAAGTTTCATAATAAATATGATGCCATATAATTAGCTTAAATATACATATAATTTGATTAATTGGCAAATAAGGCAATACAATGCTTAAAACATTAAAAGGTCAAGTTTGCTTATAGTACCTTGTGGGAACATAGTAATTATAATCATACTAGAAAACAATTATGAACGTTTGAAATCGATGCCAGCACTTTCTGCTCAACCCTGGGCAGGGTTAATTGTGAGAGAGATGATTTGCCTAATTTCGAAGCAAATTGACTAATTTATGTTAAAATTATCATTTATCATTTCATGAACTACCTGAAAACTGGATTACAGTTAGGTGTGGTGTGGTGCACGATAAACAGATCATTTCTTTAAAATTGGGATTTACATTAAAAGATCAATAGTGGAATGCAGAAGTAGATTGGAGATTGGACTGAAGAGAAACCCGAGCTCACAAGTTGATTTTCCAGAGAAATGAACATTTCCTGGGTGGTCTGGGGCATCTTCCCCAGAAACTGTTAAAAATCTTGACGTCAAATGCTGCATTCTAACACAATCTGAGATAACATGTAAAGCTAAACAAATCTATTTATGTTATTTTTTGGACTGATAGCTCAAACGTTTTTGGACCAAGAACTAAAAAATTCGTGAGAAATACATGTCTCTCCATGACAGCGTGGAATAATATCTGAATTCGTGAATTTCATGCTCAATGAGTGAGACTTGAGAGCTCTTGATAAACATGAATTAGCTGCAACAACTGAAATAATTTAAACCTTTACAAACTTAACAGGCAAGAATTTGAAATGCCACTTTACCTGACGGGCATTTGATCTTGCACCACCACTTTGACTAAATAGACCCTTGGAGATTACTTTCAATGCTGTGTCAATTCTTCTTCCACCTCGTGATTTATAAACTAAACTGTCAATGAGTCCTTTTACTTCAGCAGGATTAAGCTGAGCTCCTCTGAGGGCATTGAAAACAAAGTCCACGCCTGCTGTGTCACCATACGATACAAATCCCACATGGTTACCAGGCCAGGATGGACGGAACGAGTCCACAACTCCTTTGGCAAACGTCTTCAGTTTCTTCCAGTTATCGTTTCCTACTCTATCTGAAGAGTCCATCAAGAATCCAATATCCAGTGGCCGGGGACCTGCAAATACAATTAAAAAAACAAAAAATAAGTATTGGCTAGTTAATTTGAGATCTATCATTTTGGGAAGACCATTAATATAACAATAGTACAGTAGCATGTTGGAATTGTCTGAAATGTCGTGGTTTGGCATTTACAATGTGTGGGCGTTGAATAGCACCATATTAGGGTTTATATGTTAATGCTTGTATTTGTTCATCATTTGTTCAATATATATATATATGGCGGCTATATAGCCCAACCTCCACTCCAGCATTAGCACTGCACTGATGAGGCCCAGTAGGCCGAAACAGTACTGTCTGCAGTTATATATGCT
>JANUFV010048110.1:0-11245 GCA_024757865.1 Epizoanthus scotinus
TCTCTCTCTCTCTCTCTCTCTCTCTCTCTCTCTCTCTCTCTCTCTCTCTCTCTCTCTCTCTCTCTCTCTCTCTCAGCTCTCACAAGCACATACACATTGATTAACTTTTTCTTTTTGCTTTCACTAACTACCTTTCATTTTAGTAGATTTAGCTTGGCTACATCGAGAGACATCTGGACTGGTTCCATAGCTGAACGCTATACAAAACGATCGCCAACGTACAATTATGTATCCATATATTATATTATATTTACGGCTTGCAATCTACTGCACAAAACGCCTACGCTCTTGAATGCAGTCGTTCTGTTACGCACAGAACTTGTGACGCACACGGAACTAATAACAGAACGAATAAAGACTAAAGTATTTGGCCGAAACAATGAAATATCTATTTGAGCTCAACAAAGAAGCTTGTAACTTATGGTCATTATCTTTTGTGAGTGTGTAAGAATAATGATATTCCTCATTTGTGCGTCATGAGCAACTTTCCTGTTCAGTATGGCGGTCTCATACAGCTGTCCTATGGAAAAGAAACCTTTTGTCTCAAGCCAAGACTTACCACTAACAGAATTCAAACGAAGCTGGCATTCACCAACTTATTGGTAGTCCTTTACTCAGCATATAACATTGAGTGCTGAAGCTAGATGCTTATATTTGGTTTACAGAAATAAAAGAGACTAGAACTGAATTTTATATTGTCAATTTACTAATGAATAGGAAACGTTTAAATGCATGGGAATGAAGTTGATACTATACACATGATACAAATTCTGGTCAATGGCCGCGTGTGTAAGCTTTGAAGAAGCTACGAGTTGTGACGTTGTGATTCAGTGTGAGAAATATTCGATCAATACTATATATTAGTTTTACCGTGTACATTGGATATATGGAATTAAAATGGTAATCTTCTTTATAAATCACCTAGGATTTGACATACTTGGATTTGAAAATAGTGCAAGAGGCAGATACTTAAACAATGTTCAGTACAAAATGAAATTACTGCTCCAAAGAAGCCGAAACCAAAGAGGGGACTATTACACAATGGACGATTTACAGATAAAAATAATTTCTTCCCAGCTCTGCCTAGCGAGATCAGTTTTTTAAGGTACAGAGAATCTCACCTAAACACAGAAAATAATTCAGTTTGTTGCTGTAGTAGCTTTGCTTCTTTCCCCAGTTTGAATCTGAATTACAAACTGATTAATTCAAACCCTCACTGCATATCAGCACTTATGTCAGAAAAATAACAATATAATAAAACCATGATTTGCAAGGCATGTTTCAATTTGTACTTTATTGAAGTACCTTGGAACGAAAATCAGTCTAGACAATCGTCTATATTATAGCAAACAATACTATCGTACTTCTCACGATAATCTGTACTTAACTCCGTTTAAGTAAATAGGATTTAACTTGAAGTTCTCACCAGCTCTTTTCACGTCGTTGTCTTCCGTTATCAGGATCTTTATGTGCCGGGAGGATTGCAACTATTCTGAGGTCGATAACCTTTCAATATCGCAGTTTTTTCCCATAAAGAACTTAGAACAGCTTTGTTACGTGGGCACTAGTAAATTATACCAGTTGACCTAGTCTATTATATGACATCAACTCTTTTATCTTTCTTTGAATTTTCCGCCAGGTTCTATTTAATGACTCACCACAATGGGATAGATTAAAATAGCCGCTTTCGAATGAAGTTGGCGTGAGGCAGTTGCTCTATGAGACACGAGATGGAAAGAATAGTTTAAAGATATAAATTAAACAACACTCCCATTATGAGGCAATGTGAAAACAGTGGATGTATTATTGATGGCAGATTGAAGAGAATGTTCCAGTTATAAAACACTTAGACTCTTATCTTGAAAGAAGGATATAGGATAAAACCACGCCTTGTATAGACGGGCAATAACCTGTACTTATCGTTCATTCACGAACAGGCAATGTTTTTAATTGTGATTACGTGCATTATCTGCTGAGAGATAAAAGTGATCTATAACTTGCAACTGAAGCATATCTCGGTTAGACTTGAACAATTTATAGCATAGATTGTCTTCATTCTTACCTTTTCTTTCCGTATTCTCATTGTTACATCAGCTAAAATACTGACCTTGGTAAGGAATAGTAATTTTATTGAAATAAACTTGAAGGAACTTGCAACGTGAAGCGAAACCTCCTCTTTAACGCCTTCACCTTAAGCTACGCACTTTTTGTAGATAAGAACGGGAATTAGAAGCAGATTGACAAGTGCATCTCAGAAAGAATGCCGACCTAGAAATCTTGGAGTTTATCTGGCGATCCAAATAATCATGAACACTTGTGTAGAATCGGGACAACGCCGAAAAGGAAAAGGAAGAGAAAGAAGAAAGAGAGCATAAGTATATCCTGAAGGTGGAAATTATGTTTCAGTATTGACTGCGAGTCGTTCAATCGTGCCCTTGTTTTACGTACAATGAAGTAGGAGTGTCGAAACACTTTTGCGTAATAGAAACGGAACACAGTTCACTGGTTCAATTTCACACCTCTGGGAATTGAATTCATTATAGCTATCGAAGTATTGAGCTTTCAGTCCCAGTCATCAAGGCGCCGTGGGATGGAGCAAGCCATTAGAACACATTTTTCATTGTCTGCCTGTGTTCTGGAAGTTTTGAGATGCACTAGTGCTTCTACAAGAATAAGGATCAAATGTGTTAGATTGTGCTGTATATAAAATCGAGTCCAACATTATATAAATATACCGCACTACTTAGCTGTTTTGAATGTGCTAAAATCCCTTGTTAGTTATGAATAACGAAACAAACAAGTACACACTGCTTTATCTCTACAAAGGACCTGCGGCTATAGTTTGACGGAATATTCTCATTCAATTTGTTTTCAATACAATGGCTTTTTTTACCAGTCACATAAAGACAATAACGACGGTAATATCTTCGAAGACCCACTGAGTACTAATTGGCATGTAATTTGCTCAAGCACAGCGTTCCTATTGTTAAATTATTCTATCGACATCTTAACAGAAGTAAAACCTGTTTCTTCTTTTGCGATCTTAAATCCTCTTTTCTCCAAATATAGTTTCCGCTATTTCTATTTCATTGCATCTGGAGCCCAAGTTCATTGCTCCAGATTCATAATTTAGTATTTTGCCACGAACGAGATTGTTACCTATTCTTAAAATGTAAACTTTTCTTTATTCATGAGTGTTTTATGTTCCAAACTTTTTTAATTTAAGACTCGCAGAAGTCCTACTGCCAACGTTGCCTGGATTTCAAATATAATATATGAAGTACTAACCAATTCTACGGACTTGTTTGTATGTTAAGTGAAGTCAAAAGTGTTCTAAAGTATTTTAAGCCTCCTTTTGTCTTCTTAAAATATTTATGTAGAAATCAAATACTAATTGAAACGCATCCAATTGCAATCACTTTTTCACACGCTTCCTTTCATCAATCTAATACAATAATCAATAATATTTGTAACACAAAAGCTCCTAAAGCCTTCGTGAAACTGATATATGATCCCTATAAGACTTGTATACTTTCTCAATGTACTTCAGCCAATAATTTTGCATAATGCAAAGTTGTTGATCCTCCTGTATTTGTCGCCGTGAAGAGGTTTTCTGCTCGATTCTCGCCACACACCTGCATACCTTATTTTGGCACCAATTTGAACGGGCGGGTCTTGGCTTACAAGCAACTAATCGTCTTAAACAGAAAATATTTCATGAAAACAATCCATCCATTGAATCTGTTATCGCAATACCGTGGCTCGATGCAGATTTATCTTAGGAACACCAGCCAGAATTGAATGCAACCGGAAAACTCATTGTTGCTTCAGCAATAAGCTTTGTGTTGAAATGGAAAGGAATCCAATATATTTTTTGTTAAAATCATGTTTATATAACCAAACGAAATCTTGAGAATCTCTTACTTTAGTAGTAGACTAAGAAAAGCCCAATGGACAAAAACAGAGCACAGAGAACCTGAGAGCTTGAGAGAAAGAGAATAAGCCAGATAAAGGCTAAACAGAAAAACTAACTGAAGCAGAAACTGATAAAAACAGATGTGTAAAAACTACATTACATAACTAACATAAAAACCACGCGTGCAGGCTCAGTACATAGTTGAAATTATTTTGAATAAAGATTATTCATTGAACCATGCACTCACTATATATTCCAAGTTGTACAATGTTAGTATTGACGACAGCTGCTACTAATTTCTTAAGTGCTATGAAACCTGAAACCGCGAATGACAGAAGACACTTAACTCCCGATAATAGTCGTGTATAAGCTCGCGATAAGGCATTTAGCAAGTCGGTGATTTCTCATTTAATCGATATCGTATATTTACTCCAGGAACAAGTGCGTTTCATATCTTAAGGTCATCTTTGTTGGACGAAAATCTTGGAAATTAAAGCCATCTACTGGAATTCAGGTTGCGGGTATATTTAGCAGGGAAAAATTCTTGTTTCGTTGTGTTGTTTTCCGTCGTGATATGGGCACCGCGGCAAGGTCACGCGCGGGCCACTTATTACGCGTGGGTGTCAGAGGAGAAACTTATAAGATAGTAAATAGATTTCAATCCAACATCTTATAAACTCTTATTCAATTCACTAAAGCCATTTTCGCATTAATTCCATGCTGAGAGCAAAGACAAACATAATATCAATAGTGTTTAAAGTCCATTAAAACGGACACCTAAACGAATTACTTCCTATTTTGCAGGTTAATTACTGGCAAAAGCCGACCAAACAAACACCAGCAATTTCTTAAACGGATTATTTTTATTTTTATTTTAATAGAAGCAAAAGAGTGCAATGTTTCTGTACACGTGCTGTCAGCTCGGAGTAATTACTGCTTAGTAGAATGTGTCAAATTAAATTGAAATTAAATCAATCGCTTTTAAATATACTTTCGTTAAAGGTGAATCTCTACGTGTGACATTTCTTGACTGATTCACAGCAGTAAACTTTCCGGCTACTAACGAAACATATCTCCTTATAAACCTGTGACATTTTCAGTTTCAACTAATATTATTAGGAAAGACTTTGATGATAATTTGTTTGGTCCCTTGGGGACTTAATATATTTGTAGCTTAATCGAACAAGCTGCCATTGAAGGTTGAAGCACTACGGCTTTGATTATCTTCCTAATCGTTTTACTGTGAACGAAACACTTGACTCGAGTCTGAATGAATTATAACTTGGATCGTTAAAACTTGACTCAAGCCTGGATAAAAATATACTAAACCTCTATGACTTCCGCTGTACTAGAATATACATGTCCTTATTCATTATTTGCGTTCAGTGTATTTCTGATTTTACATATATGTATATATCAAATCCGACGTGGTATATCAACAAAAAAATGTAATACCAAGTGAGGTCCTTTTTACAACAATTGTCTATCACTCTATGTACAAGTACTCCATTCATGGATACATAAAATGCGGTATTCCTTGAGGCAATGCAAACGGATTCCTGTATACATAGTTCAAGGCAGACGGCTGTTGAAAACCAGTTGCTGCGGGTAGATTAATATGCGAGTAAGGTCCTGGTTGAACATTGCAATACTGGTGGCTGGTACAACTACCATCACAGCAAACAGTGCCCGCTACATTCGCAGTGTTCATAGGATTCATATATCCGTGTGGTGGCAAGAATGATTTACTTGCCAGCTTAAGTTTCTCCAGTTCAGCTTCGTGAAGCCTCTTCGCTTTTGCTCTGCGGTTTTGAAACCAAATTTTGACTTGTGTTTCTGTAAGGTTCAGTGAGGCAGAAAATTCTGCGCGTTCTGCGATGGAGAGGTACTGCTTCTGACGAAATTTCCTCTCAAGAGCGAGAAGCTGTGATGTTGTAAATGGAGTCCGAGGTTTCCTGTTTGTCTTGTGTTTCCTTAGTTGACACTTGGAAGGACTCAGTCTTGAACGAATCCCTGAAAATAGTGAGAAGATAACCGTGTGAGTTTAAACAAGTCATATTATCTGCATCTGATGGCCGTGCAAATGCCGAAGGAAGAAACTAAACGAGATAATATTCTACAGGACACACTTCGCTCTCTTTCTCTCTCTAACTTGTGCATTTTTTATTCTACTGGAGAAAGAATCTTAAAATAATACGTAAATACATATAGTACTTACTGGGAGGAGGGTCGTATCTTGTCGAATGCAACCACGAGAAATTGTCTCCCAAATGTTGAGGGTCCACCGTGTTTTCTTCTTTACCTTGAGGAATGTCGACAGACGTTTTCGCCGTTTCTTTATTTCTCTCTTGTTTATCAAGAAGTCTTTCCACTGAGAAGTTACTCTGATGCCCTGTTGTACGGACAGGAGGCGATGATGCAGTCTTCTCGCCATTTTGAGCAGGCTTTGAGATTAGCGATTCCACGCTAAACGGGAAGTTACCTCGAGTGCTGTGTATGCGTCCTTGTTCCATATTGAGCCCCGGTGCTCCACTCATATAAGTTTGTAAGATATTCTTAGAGCTTCAGAACTTAGTTGTTTGTCACACTGCGGATACCTGCTTTGGAAGTGACCCAGTTTGCCAAAATGACTTACTTACAACGCTCACCCAACTAGTCTCACCCGCTGTGAACATCCACCTCACCACTTGACGTCGGCTGTTGGAGAAGCGGAGCTAATAGGCCATGAAATAATTGTCCTATTATCAAAGAAAATTTGTTGTTGATAAACGTGAGCCAACCACGGCTCAAGTGAGATGTCATCTTTAAAAGATTTCATAACTCTTAAATTATTCCTATTGGCTCATATTAAACCAATTTACGGGTTAGTAGTCCTTTTGTCTCATTCGGCGTGGTGGATTCGCTAATTTCCAAAACGAGAGAATTGTGCCTTGGAGGCAGATGAATCTAATGTTTGGCAAAATATTCTGTTAATTTCCTAGCCAAAACAGGACCTAATCTCATTTAGGCTAAGTTTAATCTGATTTTTTTCTCCAACTAGAAACACTTATCCTCTAATTATTGCTAATATAAAAGTACTTAAGTGAAAAGACATGTTTCAGGTTAAGGAGAAACTAGATTTCCATATGTTTAATTACGTTCAAATATAAGTTTATCAGGAGGTTGCTCATGATAAGTCGAAAGATAGGCACACGTCGAAGATATCACTCGCGGTAAAGAAAATTAGTCACTGCTGTGTCGCTGAAGTCTAAAATACCTTCCTACTGTTGTGTTTGCCCAAATCTCCACTTGACAAATTTAGCCATTTTTGTATTGTTTGCCGTAATTCTAAAAACAAATATATTGTAGCAACGGGGGGTTCTTTCACATACTATCACTAGCAATAGCACAAACAGACTTTTATAAAAATCAATTAGGCCATTTCCACATACAAATTACTGCTTGCTTTTTATTAACATCTTTTTCGGTTGCCAATTTCCATCTGTATATATAACCGGTAATTGCAAACTAATTGAAGCAAGCAATTTGTTCTCAAGACTAAAAAAGTATGTTAATGAAGCAAGTATATGAAACTCCAAGAGTGCCCACCACGCTGGGAAAATACAACAGAATGAAAGCAAAAATCCCGTTAAAAAGGAGCCTTAATAGATTTTAACTAGATATCTAATAACTTAATATGAAGTGAAATAGTACTCGGTGCTATCGCAAAAGTTGTTTACTGTTGGTCGTGATAAGAAGCAACTTTGACAATCTTCTTATCTCAAAGCTCCAAATTCAAAGCTTCAAAAGATGTTTATGATTGCAGCCGAGCTCTTATTTGATATATGCCTGCAGTGGTATGAGTTTGTAGTTTCTCTTTCAGCTGCACCAGATGTCAAAGAAAAAATTGATTAAAGGAAAATTGAAACTCAAATGAGTGTAGCGTGCGCGGGGTTAGAATTCTTTTTACCAGTGGTTAGGTCGATAAACCAACCCACACCGCACACTTTAGATTTCGCAGATTAATGGCTAAACTCGCTTTCGATATCTCTTAAGTCAATAGTCAACTACAGACTTCTCATTTGGAAGCAATTAAATTAAGACATTTGTATTCTTCGAGAAAGTGGGATTTAACTGCTAAGAACCTTGACTCTTTGCCTAATTCAAGCATTTACCTTTTTTTAAACAGAAACGATTTGTGTTTGACCGCCTTTCGTCGGTCATACTCTAATATCTCATTTAGCAAATTTTCTCTTAACTATCTTGTAAACAGACATGCTGGCAGACATGGTTGACAAACGGAAGACCAAACATATATGTTTACAGTGCTGTCAACAAGCTGAGATAATCACATCAAAGAGCTGGTCTCAGAACGTGTGGCTATCAGAAGAAACTGTAGTTACTGCGGCTAAATAAATTGCCTGAATACTGTATAACCTAAGTTATTTCTCAAGGACCGCTCTTCGTGTATAATTGCTCTGACAACCGTATTCGTAAGGCTGCGAGTCGAAAGCCAAATATAAAACCATTTTCTAGCCTTATCGTACTTGGTATCATTTCTAGTTTGCAAGGTTTAAAAAGTCACGAAAGCCGACACATCTGTGCTTTCCGAAAGTAAATGAAGGAATATGCTTCAATCAATCTTTCTTAGTTGCTACATTTTAGTAATCTGTCTCCTCTTATAAAACGGACTTGTTGTTTGAGTAAATACTACAAGCTTCACACTGTCATTTACTGTTACCGTCATGAGTCAAGTCAATGGTAAAGAATCCCCTTTATTTGTGAAGACTGAAGGCTATTTACGGCGATTTACGATTCATCAATCAAAATTAAACATTTGTTGAATTGCTTATAGCATGATATCTGAGTCACCTTTGAGTTACTTCTTCTCGACATAAATAAATGACATACAAATGTAATTTCTCTTTACAGACATATTTAGAATGTACAAAGTATGAAACCTTATTATGCAATAAACTGGCTAAAATACATCTGCCTAAGCAGTGTTTTCTTTGGTGTTCTAATTCAATGTACAAGCAGAACGAGGTACCTGTGTCAAAAATTACTTTAGAACTAGTTAGTCTGTCAATAAAAATTAACTAATTTTTCGCTATATTAATAATTTTTGAAAGCATACCTCTTCTGAAAATTGTACTTGGAAATGTAGTCAAAGGTGCAAAATTGGTTCTGAAATGGATAAAAACAGCGGTGTGAGCCTAAATATAGAAAATATTGTCTTTGCGAGGTGCCAAGACGGGTGTATATTAATGTAGTCAACAAAGGAAGGCTTTATTATGGAGCACACCGTATATATGGGTGTCGGAAATCCAATCAAAATGTACTGAGTTGTACAAAGTCTATAATGAATGTTTGTTCTTGTCTTTTTCCGATACTTGAGTTCGTGTCTTGATAGGTTAATTAGTTCTGTTCTCTTTGACTCTTGTTTGTTTTGCACTGGCGTACACACAAAGTACGTTCACCTGTGTTTATCAAGGACTGGTCGCTTCTTGTTTATACTCCAATCATAAAGATTTGAAGTACCAAAACACGCCTTTCTGTGTGGTGGATTCAAAAACACGCTGCTTTTTTGTGATCACGTCTACGAACTCCTGATAAGACAGATGATGGAACCAAGCAAACAACTACGACAAGGATTGTATCGTGAGTTGACAGACTGTCAAAGCGCAAGACCAAATTCAGCCCGCAAGTTTCCTTGTGGGAACAAGGAATTTAGAACAAAAGAATTATGATTTATGTAACTTGCTATTTCAATCCTGATGTTCTGTTTTAACGAAGGTCGAATTTTGAATATGTATTCTTTCGGTGATTGGAAACAAGCCACAACAAGGACTATATATATATAATGAGTCGACAGTCTGTTAAAGCGAAAGACCTAATTTAGCCCGCAAAATTTCTTGCGGAAACCATGAATTTGGAACAAAAGACTGGAGTAACTAGTTATTCCTGATGTCCTATGAAGGTCAGGTTTTGGGTCTGGATTATATCCGTGATTGCAAACAAGGTACAACAAGGACTGTATGGTGAGTCGACAAACTGTCAGAGCGAAATACCAAATTCAGCCGGCAAAATTATTTGCGGAGACAGATAGTTTAGAACAAAATAATTATGTGACTGGCTATTCCAACCCTGATGTCCTGTTTTAACGAATGTCGAATTTTAAATATGGATTTATATATCTGTGATTGCAAACAAGGTACAACAAGGACTGTATGGTGAGTCGACAAACTGTCAGAGCGAAATACCAAATTCAGCCGGCAAAATTATTTGCGGAGACAGATAGTTTAGAACAAAATAATTATGTGACTGGCTATTCCAACCCTGATGTCCTGTTTTAACGAATGTCGAATTTTAAATATGGATTTATATATCTGTGATTGCAAACAAGGTACAACAAGGACTATATGATCACTATATGTCAAAGCGAAAGACCTAATTCAGCCCACAAAGTTATTTGCGGAAACAGAGAATTTAGAACAAAGTAATTATGCAACTAGCTATTCCTGATGTCCTGCGAAGGTTAAACTTTGGAGCTGTATTCTATCTGTGATTACAAACAAGCTAGGACTATATGATGAGTTGTCAGACTCTCAGAGCGAAAGATCTGATTCAGCCCGCAAAGTTCCTTGCGGAAACTTAGAACAAAAGAATGATGTAATTAACAGCACATGCCCTGTTATTCCTGACGTCCTGTTCCAACGAAGGTCAAATTTTCTGTCTGGTTTCTATCTGTGATTACAAACACCGCTACTTCAGTTTACAAATAAGTTCAATATCGATTCTGTTATTTCACTGATAACGATAATTTGAGAGCGAACACTTGACAGTTATTTTGGGGTTAATCGCTGTACCTTCGTCATTCAACCAGTTTCTATTAACTCCCGCTCGTATGAGCTGCGAATAATTCCGTTTAAATGTCGTCAGTGACATTCCTATCATTCCAACTATGTTCCTGAGTTGAAGAGATCTTTAGACTTTAGCAGAAGTATTGAGAAGTATTGAAATAGATATTTGCAAAACTTATCAGCTTGACTAAATGCATGTCGTTTGCTTTCATTTTAATTTACGATATATTTAATAATATTATGAACGATAAACTACTTAGACGTGCTAAATAACTTTACAAAATTGTCTCGGAAGAAACGACTTGATGGATCGATTTGAAAATATGTATTTTAAAACAGTTAAAGCACAGATTCAGTTAAGCATTTATTGATTTGTATGTTGGGTTTTGAAAACACATATGCCATATGACATAATAATAATAATAATAATAATAAATGTTCTTGTGACGCATAAATTAAACTCTATGCGTTTACAATAATGATATTG
>JANUFV010048221.1:0-11245 GCA_024757865.1 Epizoanthus scotinus
TACAGCAAATGTATGAGACGTAATATTTACATCATGACGTCACGCGGCCACAAACTTTTCGATTTGTCTGCCTGTGGACAAGCCAAATGGAAATTGCCGTGACACTTTGGGTCGACGTCTCTGGGCCGACGTAGAATCTATCTCGCAATGTGATTGGTACCAGAGCTATGCACTCATTGAATAATTAACTAGATTAAAATATAAGTTACATCGTGGTCGATGTCATGTCAGTGTATTAGTTTAAGAATGGTTACAGTTTTCAACAGTTAAACAGCCATGAAGCTCTATTTTACAAAGATGTGTGCAGCTCTGAACGATTTCATTATCATTGATAACCGCACAGGAACCATAAGTCTTTCTGGAGATCAAATTCAACGGCTGTGCGACAGACGGCTTGGTATTGGAGCAGACCAGCTTTTCTTGTTGCAAACTCCCACTCACTCTGCAGCGGATGTGAAGGCTGAAATATTTAACATGGACGGGCAAAAAGTCGAGCAGTGCGGGAACGGGCTTAGATGCTTCGCGTTATTCACATCAGAACTAAAACACGCAAATACTGTCGCCATCGAGACAGACAAAGGATTGCATTCAGCCATTATCGAAAGCAAAGACCGTGTCGCAATTGATATGGGAAACCCTAGCTGGGAAAACAACGCATTTTTCAAATCACTACAAAGAAATGAGTTTGAAATTTTAGATGAAAATCTTGATAATCCGATGTATGTGAATTTTGGAAATCCTCATCTGGTGTTATGGTCAAAATCACTGGATTATTTGAAGGACTTGGATATGTCTGCCATTGGTAGTCGCTTAGAAAGACACGAGGTCTTCCCTGAGGGTACAAATGTACAATTTGCATATTGTGTTACGCCAAACATGCTGCAAATGGGGGTCTGGGAGCGAGGTGCTGGTCTGACGGGGTCGTGCGGTAGTGGGGCCTGTGCAGCAGTAGCTTGTGGGCACAAAAGAGGGCTTCTCTCCGAGACCGTGTCTATAAAGTTCCTTTCAGGAGGGGAAATGGAAGTTCGCCGTGATGAAGCCGGTGACTATTGGCTCGCTGGAGCAGCACTGAAAATATTTCAAGGGGAGTTTTGTGGTGAATTGTGAGAACAGCCTCCAACGGAACCAAAGACAAACTGACAATGCATGTGGAGAACACGGTCAACATTTGATACTTTGGACTGAAAACATTAACACATCAGCTGGCAGAAAATATTGAATTTTTTTAGTCATCAGTCCTCATACATGCCACTTCTTGAACTGTTCGCGTTCTCCACGCGTCTACTCAAAATCTTGTAACTTTCTAGGACGAACCATAATAGTTGATTGACTAAGACACGGAATTTATATACACCATGTGCGCAGCTGGCCCCAAGCTGGCCCTTGTTTTCGACTGATATTCTAATTAGCTGTGCATAAATTGCGAAAGAGAGGAAACGCCCCCTCGCCTCATTCCCTTTCTTGCGATATATACGTGGCCAAAACACTGCCTGCCTGAAAATGTATAAATATGTCCTGAAGTTAGCAAAGTGACAATTGACAGCAAAAAGTCTGACGGACTTGAAACTTCGTGAAGGGAGAATATTAGGTTGGAAAGTGAAACAGCGCGACAGTGACTTTTTGACCATTCGATGTGGTGTATAAGAGTACATATGATCTTTAATTTTTTACCAATATACTTACATTTGTAAGGCGCTTAGAACATTCATATATAGGCGCGATATAAGTTTATATATTATACATACCACGGAAATCTATCGTAAATTTGTTAAATATATCTATCTAAAGTATATATATTCGACGCATATTAACGGAGATACGGATTGATAACTAAAAACACCGATCAAGGTGTACAGTAACCTTGATTATATTGTCATCATACAAAATGGCTTCATGGCAGGCATTTCTAATAAACTCCCCTCTAGAAAGCAAACCTGAAGGTTCAAATACATGCGCCAGCGTTTAAATCAGCAAATTCTACCGAGGAAGCCGGAATACTGCCTCTTCTGCAAAACCGAATGCTTTCAATTCAAGTTTGAACTTTCCAGGAAAAAAAATTCCAGACACATTCACCAATAATGGAGTTTGCTCTCACGATCTCACAGTATTCATGGAAAAGAAACTAGTTTTGAACAAAGTTTCGATATACAGCTAAGCTACTGTTCTTTATCTCATGCCATAAAAATTACAACCAATCAGAAGGCTGGAAGCTGGGCCGTTGCATATTTTGCGGTATACAACGGGTAGTATTCCACTCTGCTTTCCCGCCTTGACGTAAACGAAACACAACAGTTATGTCATCCACCGTATTAGTATTTTGATATTAAAACACATTTGCTTTTTAATGAAGAAAATTACTCCTTTAGGGGGTGGGGGTTTAATAAAGGCTGGGGGCGTATTTAATTTTTGTTCTCAGACTAGGGGCTTATTAGAAGGAGGGTTATTAACCCTTTCAGCCCCAGACACTTCTCCTTACCGTATCAATACAAAAGTAAGTAGACTGTTTGGTAATGAGAATCAAGAAACTGATCAGAAACAGCAAATTTTTTGGATGAATTGCCAAATTCTCCCAACCTGCTTACAACAAATGTATGGAGACTTGTAAGGAGAATTTAGCAACATGTCACTGGAGGCTTAATATAGGCTGGGGGCTTATTTTATTTTTGTTGTCTCAGACTAGGGGCTTATTAGAAGGGGGTTATTAGAGGCTGGAGGCTTAAGATAGGCTGGGGGCTTATTTTGTTTTTGTTGTCTCAGACTAGGGGCTTATTAGAAGGAGGGTTATTAGAGGCTGGAGGCTTAATATAGGCTGGGGGCTTATTTTGTTTTTGTTGTCTCAGACTAGAGGCTTATTAGAAGGGGGTTATTAGAGGCTGGAGGCTTAATATAGGCTGGGGGCTTATTTTGTTTTTGTTGTCTCAGACTAGGGGCTTATTAGAAGGGGGTTATTAGAGGCTGGAGGCTTAAGATAGGCTGGGGGATTATTTTGTTTTTGTTGTCTCAGACTAGGGGCTTATTAGAAGGGAGTTATTAGAGGCTGGAGGCTTAATATAGGCTGGGGGCTTATTTTGTTTTTGTTGTGTCAGACTAGGGGCTTATTAGAAGGGGGGTTATTAGAGGCTGGAGGCTTAGTATGATAGAGAAAATACGGCATATTCAAACTAATGAAAACAAACTTCACTCATGCACTGTATAATTCTCTGCTTTGCTCTAATTTTTCAAGCGGAAGGAAGGGAAGCGGTTCAGTATTACAAAAAATATATAGGGAAGCCGTTTATTAGACTAGAACGGGTATTTCATGTTGACCTAAAATACCAAGCGGGTGCAGTCTTCCAAGTACATCAGCAAAAATATCACCTTTGCTTCAATACATTTTTCAAAACGTGGAACATATAATAGGAAAATTTGTAATAGAATCGCTACATTTTGAATGGGAATTCATGCAACAATTTTGTTACGTACAGACATCAGGATTCGTCTTCGAAAATGTAGTCCATCAAGGTAACAGATAGCGCGACTACTAACGATAGATCAGGTAAGATCGTAAGACTACTCGCGATAAATCAGGTCAGATCGTACGACTATTAACGATACATTAGGTCAGATCGTATGACTACTAACGATATATCAGGTCATAACTGAATATAAGAAATTCAATTACAAGGCAGTGGCTTTCATAATGATACACTTTAATTGGCAATTATTGCTTTACAACCTGTAAACTCTAAACGGCCTTGATTACAATAGCTGCACTAGTTGCAAATTAAACAAAGTCAATGGGATATTAATATACCCGGGTTAATAACATTAAATATTATTCCCTCATCATCAAAAACATGTTCAGAACTTGAAGCAAGAAACTGAAGTTGGATAAATAGAAAATTTAAAAATATTGAATTTCTTTAGGTGAAGAAAGAACTAACTAATTAGGTAAATCAAAAGTGTATGTCCTGAGAAAATATGCTTCGATCAATCTAAATTAATTATTAAGAAAATATATGGCAGCAAAAAATTCCATGCATTTGCTTTTTTAAAATCTTGTTAAATGAGACATGAACAACTGGTGCTCAGTCATGTTTTCGTCCAACCTAGTTTGTTCCCAAGTCCCTGCATACTTGGTTGGTTTGACTTATAGACATAAAATGTATTCTACAACTAATAATATATATATTTTTTTTTTGCACCGCTCAAATTCAACATGTATGTCTTCAATAGCCTGTGTGCAGCCGGTCGCGAAGAATTAAATCACTGAATATAAGAAATTCAATTACAAGGCAGTGGCTTTCATAATGATACACTTTAATTGGCAATTATTGCTTTACAACCTGTAAACTCTAAACGGCCTTGATTACAATAGCTGCACTAGTTGCAAATTAAACAAAGTCAATGGGATATTAATATACCCGGGTTAATAACATTAAATATTATTCCCTCATCATCAAAAACATGTTCAGAACTTGAAGCAAGAAACTGAAGTTGGATAAATAGAAAATTTAAAAATATTGAATTTCTTTAGGTGAAGAAAGAACTAACTAATTAGGTAAATCAAAAGTGTATGTCCTGAGAAAATATGCTTCGATCAATCTAAATTAATTATTAAGAAAATATATGGCAGCAAAAAATTCCATGCATTTGCTTTTTTAAAATCTTGTTAAATGAGACATGAACAACTGGTGCTCAGTCATGTTTTCGTCCAACCTAGTTTGTTCCCAAGTCCCTGCATACTTGGTTGGTTTGACTTATAGACATAAAATGTATTCTACAACTAATAATATATATATATTTTTTTTGCACCGCTCAAATTCAACATGTATGTCTTCAATAGCCTGCGTGCAGCCGGTCGCGAAGAATTAAATCCCTGATTTAGACCGTCTGCGAAATAGCGCACAAAAGCTTCTTGGATCGGTTATATGTAATCAAATGTGATTGGTTTAGTCTGCCTTTCATTCTAATACGCCACACGATTGGTTACAATCCTGCTGTCTAAATCAGAGATTTAAATCGTTTGCGTCGCAGGCTAGTTTTCAAATGTGCCTAAATAATAATTCATGTTATCTATCTGATAAGAATGGTATACAAGGTATAAATTAAGAGAGACTGCTCTAGCCACACGATACCAGACAACAAAATACATTACAAATACTATTTTATATTGTATCTGTGGATGTTTCTAGGGATTAAGTCTAGTAATAAATGCTATTTCCACAAATAGAACTACAGCTTTTGCAAACATTGATTCCACCATCACTGTGCTACACATGCATGTTAATTTTGAATACAATGTATTTACATATTTTCGGAAAAGTACCAACCCGAAAACTGAAATCTTCCATTCTTGAACCCAAGGTTCTCTATCAGGTCATTAGAACCTGTAGTAAAACTATTATTTTTTCAATTCAATATGTGGCCACAGTTAAATATGGTACCTTAATATATATAGAATCATTTCAGAGTCAAAAATTGACCCATTCTATGATAGATCTAATAATACCTCTATTTTACATCTATAAGTTATTACCATGTACATAATATAGAGGATATTACACGACTGTATAGCGATGTATGAAATTCTCCACAAATCAAAGGAAATCTAAAAATAACAGGTTACCGTGGATTATGATAAGTCGTAAAGGAACGTGGATGGTTAAAATTGGAGAAGATTAAAACCGATTACAAACTCTCAATTTAATTTCTGTCCTGGCTAGACATTAAATAAGTAAAATACATTTGCTGTCAAAATTATTGTATTTAGACACTTTGTTGTCACAATCTATAACCATTTTATCATTTCTTGTTATCCTGTTGAGCTTATAACTTTTGTTTCGTGACTGTGAAGGTTTTGTTCCTGACATGACTAGAGAGCATGTGCATTATCGTGACACAGCCCCTTTAACCCGAGAAGATAAAATTTGTATCTCCAAGCGGCCATATAATGTTCTGTTTATTATTCACTATTAAAGCCAAAATTGAATGTTGGAAATCTTTAGAAAATCTTTAGAAAACTTCAGAATTTTTTTGAAAACAATTGGAAGTCAGATGTCTGGTGCTGCTGTAGGGTTATAGTGTGGCTGCAGCTATTAATTAAATAACTAGAGAGTGCTATAGAGGAAAAATTGTTATCAAACTTGTGAGTTTTGATACAATTATTATCTGCATGCATAAATCCTGTTAGTTTATGACTTTAATAGTGAATGATAAAATCAAATATTTGAACTATCAAAATACTGTACAAATCAAAACATTAGAAAACTACATTTTTTCACAACAACTCAAATGTTGTATGTGTTACAAGTTGATAAATATAAGCCATATAACTATTATAGTAAGTTTTAAATTGAGACTCTGGGGATTGTGAAAGACTTAATAGATTCATTATTCCCCTGAGCCTGGTATTGAAACCTAGTGTCTACCGGTATGTGGTAATTAAAGTATATATCAAAAGTGAGCTATTGTTACAAGTTAGTGACAGTTTATCAACACTTGTCCTGCTGAATTTTCAAAATTCAAAATTTTATGAAAATAACAAACTCAAATTTTTTAAGAAACAAGTAACACCAAACACTCTTGCTCGTCAAGACAAACAAAACGAGAAGTCATTTTATAGGTTTTCGTCAACTGCTTCAAAAGTTAGGAGAGTTATGGTTTTAGCAAAGTCGTCTTCGTCAGGACAAGAGTTAACTAGACTAAATTATTAATAATATATATTAGGTATTGAATCTTTCCTATTCTCAAAGGAGTGCTAATTCTTGTTGTTGTTTAGATTCAAATTCAATTTTGACACTGTTGAATTTGATGCTCAAAAACAGGGTGCTAATTTGCACACATGGTCATGTAATTAAATTTTCACTCTGTTGTTTTGATTCAATTTCTATGATAAACATTACTGCTGTTCCCATCCGAACAATTGGGATCTCTTACAGTGGAACTGAAAGCATTTCTGGGCCATTGTTATACTTGGGGCTATAAGCTAGCGACTTTCTGAAATACAAAGGCATTACATGTTCTTGTGTATCATCTCTTTGAACAAAACGTGGAGCTTGACTTCGCCGTTGCAAGTTCAACTCTTCTAGATTAAATGTAAACTCAACATTGTTAGAAACTTTTCTCTGTCCATTTGTTGAGCGTCGCGACTCCAAAGTGCTAGTCTTGGAATGACTGCCATTGCCCTGTCTATGAGGGAATTTTGCTGTGGGTGGCATCGAGGCCATTCGACCTTGATTGGTGGGGTTTAAAATACCCCTCGTCATTTCTGGAGGCTCGACGTAATCATTGCTACCTCTGGTATGTCTTGCTGGCATCGCAGCTGGTCTCTGATCTCCTTGCATGTTAACTCTTTCAACAATCATTCCTCTGCCTCTTTCAGGAAGAGAAGTTTTTCTTGGTTGAGATTTTTTTGACTCAGGGGGTGGTAGAGGCTGCCTTTGACGTACAGTCTTTGGTTTCTTTTGTGCATTATAAGCATCTCTTCTGACGACAACCATTTCATGGGGATGTTTGAGTGGTGGTTGCGCTTTGTGGACTTGGCTCTGGTAGACTGGATTATGTACAGTTGGATGAACAAGACCAAGGTATAACTTTTGGTTCACTTTGAGGCGACCCCCACTATATGGGTTTACACCAGCACCATAGATCATCGGCGGCTGAATTAGACCGAGATATACACCTTGCTTTGTTTTGATTTGTTTTTGTTCAGCTGGCAGCATGAACTCTTTTGCTTTGACTTTCTTTTTCTTCTTGTTACAAAGCAAATCTGGATTATGCAGCAAAAAATCTCGAACTTCATACATCGAATGAAACGGTGGCACAGAGGTGGTACTTGTAGATCCTCCCCTGCTGTCATTCACCCTGTAACCATGGAAACTAAGTGGTCGAGGCTGCCCACCAGGGACGTAGCCATTGGCTACACCCATGCGAGCTTGGGGATGTGCAAAGGGGGAATTTGGTCTAAAACTATCAACACTACTTAAACCATCATCCTCATTCTCATTCTGTGCTTGTGTTGCAATTTCGTGTAGTTCGTACTTCCTGGCATTGCTCGCAATACTTGCAGAGTGACCCATGCCTGGCGAGGCACTCCTTCAATTCTTTATAATGTATCTGAAAAACAAATGTTCAGTTAAGCACGATATTTAAAACATCTTTAAGATTTTCTTTCAAGATTAACATATATTCAATCACAGCATACATGTTAACTACTCCAGTCTGTAGCTACTCATGACAGGAGCTGAAACTTACAGTGAGGGGAAATTTGAAAACACTTATTAAAAATTGATTTCACAAAAAAAAATTGATTCAGTGAAAAGAAATGTTGATTTTGTGAAAATAATTGTTTATTCTTTGAAAATATATTTAGATTCTTTGAACATAAATTTTGATTCTTTAAAAATAATTTTTTGATTCTTTGAAAATATAGTCATGACTATACATGTATGTGCACTAAAACCATGGCCAGATATCTGAGAAGATATGAAGGTCTACCCCTTCTTGGATGTTAGAGCAATGGTAGAACCTTCTCCAAAATTATTTTAAGACCCTGAGTGTTGGCCTGGCCAGGACTCGAACCACGATCTCCCTCATGCGAGACTGATGGAGCTCTACTAACTGAGTTAACTGGGCTGTGGATAACCGATTAACTTTCTGACAAAAAGGTCAACTTTGTTTGTTTATCCATCTTGATATAAATTTATGATGAGAAACATAAAATTAGCTATAAAAATATAAGTTTCCTTTTCACATTTTGATTAACTATATTACTGGTCAAACGAGATGAGAAACCAATCTGGACAAGTTAAAAGTCAAGGAAACTACAATTTACAATTTTATAGTTCATCATACAGTGACTTCCCTAGTACATATAATGCTTGCATGGTAGACATACAACAGTAATTGAATTATTTATTATAAATTATGTGGCCTCGATATTTCAAAGCCAAAGGAATCGATTCTCTCATGTATTTTAAAAACAATAAATAATATTTCGCATTTCTAATATCTGATTGCTATGTACGTAAATTTCTAATTCAATCTGACCCATACTTGGATAATATAGCAGATTTTTAAAATACAGATTATCGATACAATTTTTATGATCCCACGGGTGTTCTCTTGTTTCCAGAACGCGTGCGAAACTGCATTCGACAAACATTAGATTGTTTACAAAATATACTTGACCGCAACTTGAAAACGTTATCAACCAAAACCAAATTTTACGAAATGGAAATTGCTATAACATAACATAATATTGGCTCGGATATCACAATGTTCACTGTGATAATAGGTTAGAGAACAATACTAATAGAATAAATTCCTCTATAAATAGCAAAGAAAATTTCACGTTCAACAAAACAAGTTCCATTTCGAAGAATTAGATTGCGACATTTTCACCTCCGCCGCTTTCAAAATAAAAGATGTCCACAATAATTGATTCTAAGTTAACAAAAACAATATTTACTATTTCAGTAAGTTTTGTGTTTGATAAAAAAAAAAAGATCAAAAGTTAAATTTTACATTTTCAAAGATTAATTATACAAAGCTTTCTTTTTGAAACAGTCCAAGCTCGTCAAAAGACTTCCGACAGCTGAAAGTTGTCGAAACCACGAGGTTCACAATTAGTCTAAAACATATCTAAACCGCATACAATGCAGTAATTTCGAGACTTAAAAGATGGAACTGACTTGTGAAACAATTTTTGTTAAAAAATTAATAAATCTGAACGGAGATTCTAGCCGCATCAATCGGTTACCATGATACGCAAATGACTACATATGTTCATGTTGGACCCATTCGTTTAGGTTGCTTAGCATTCGGGTCAGATATTTGACCATCTTTGACCTTTGGAGTCGCGTTAATTTTCGTCCAACTGATAGATCGAGCAATACTTACATCTCTTACGAATTTCCTATCCTCGATCTTGGCTATAATTCGTGATCAACAGCAACTCAAAGTTATTACGCGGTCAAACACCCTTTGTTTTCTTTCTGCGCGTCTTTTCCTTTGCGCATAAATTAATCCAGTTAACCATCCCGTCATGCCTTGCGCTTTTCTTATCTTTGTTGTGCCCCAGGTTCTTTCGGTTGTTTCAAACGAACATATTAGATTTCGCAGGAGGCATGGGCCTGCTGGTTCATCAGTAATGGCGGACCAGTGACTACAAGAAAGGTGAAGGAGTAACAATCCTTTTCCATCGGCATAAAATTGATCTTTAGGTGACTCAAGTTGCTTTATTCCTGTATTTGAACTTCTAAAGATCGACTCTGCAAGATGTATGATCCGGATGATGGTATGTTTTTAAGGCATTTGCTGTTTGTTTGGAATGATGTAAATGAACATTATATTTATTTCAAACGTTCTATTTTATGCATGTTACATTATGAGTAATTATTTATTCGGATAGATGTCGAAGATGAGGGGGAAGATATCACTCGAGATTTGTGGCAAGAAGCTTGCTGGATTGTCATTAGCTCGTATTTTGACGAGAAGGGTCTTGTGCGACAACAACTTGATTCATTCGACGAGTTCATTCAGATGTCGGTTCAACGAATTGTTGAAGATTCTCCTGAGATTGATCTGCAGGCAGAATCTCAACACATGACAGCAGAAACAGAAACGCCGGTGAGTATAATTTGTTAAGAATTGTTAATTTGAAAACCTGTATTTTTCACGTTACACATCATGATCATTTATCCTTTCTTGGACTTTGTGTCTGTGTGAGTGTGTCTATCAATTTTTTTTGCTGAGTATGTTAAAATTGGGAGTAATTGAACAAGAAGATAGATAGACGTATATGCAGTGAACTATTCCAAGTCTTGGCTCAAGTGACTATATGCAGTGGTTATGACTACAAATCCCCTACTGAAATGGCTATGCAGATATGAAGTGACAGAGACCCCCCTCCCCTCTATGTTACCAAGATTTGCTGAAGTGGCTATGCAGATATCAAGTGACAGAGACCCCCCTCCCCTCTAAGTTACAAAGCTTTTATTGAAATGGCTATGCAGATATGAAGTGACAGAGACCCCCCTCCCCTCTAAGTTACAAAGCCTTTATTGAAATGGCTATGCAGATATGAAGTGACAGAGATCCCCCTCCCCTGTAAGCTACCATGCCTTTACTGAAATGGCTATGCAGATATGAAGTGACAGAGACCCCCCTCCCCTCTAAGTTACAAAGCCTTTACTGAAATGGCTATGCAGATATGAAGTGACAGAGACCCCCCTCCCCTGTAAGCTACCATGCCTTTACTGAA
>JANUFV010048332.1:0-11244 GCA_024757865.1 Epizoanthus scotinus
ACCCCTATTCTCAATGTCCCATGTATGTCCAAGGGCGGATAGGTACCCCTATTCTCAATGACCCATGTATGTCCAAGGGCGGCTAGGTACCCCTATTCTCAATGACCCATGTATGTCCAAGGGCGGCTAGGTACCCCTATTCTCATGTCCCATGTATGTCCTCAAAAATTGGAATTTAGGGCAACAACTAGTTCCAGGTATGTCCTAATTGATTGATTGATTTAGTCTTCAAAATGTATTTCATACTGTACTCTAAAATAATATTTTCATTTAGTTTGCTTACCATAAATAATAATTTAGATTCTATATTGAAAAATCTCTAAAAAGAAAGGTTGTGGTTAGAAAACCTTTAAGCAATCTATATATTCAGTTCTTATTCATTCAGTTAACCAAGAAACCGGATGAACAAGGGTCAATACTGCAATCTTCGTTGTAATGAATTCGATGTTGTCAATAAGACCGTGTTAGGTGAATTCTGCAATCTTGTTGACCAATATTTATACTGATTACATCTTTGAAATTATTTTTACTGTGTTCCCAATGATTCAAGTCTATAATGTGGCCATCTTGTTCTTGAATTGAAACATTTTCAAACAATCATTTTAATTAATACTACCAGGAAAATATTCACTCCGTCCTTTAATTTGGTTTTCCGGTATCGTCATTGCTTTCGAAATATGCCCATTAAAATTATTTTTAAACTGCATGGGTAACGACAAGAAACGTTGTTTTGCAACAAACCAGTGGTTTATGAATACGCGTCAATTTCCAACTCCTTTTACAAGGCAATTATTCTATTTAACTTCAAATATAACGTGAAAATTTATAATGAAAATCTGGACTTGTGTTATACAATTATATACTTTTGCTGATGATACAAAGAGCGAATCAATTGCATATTAGCGATATTGTAAGTAATATAATGGTCTTTGAGCACACAAAAGCGAAGCACTAATAAATATGGAAAAGAGAATGTTAGACAACCTTTTCCTCAAACTACCCGACTCGAACTTGTAAAGAAATGAAACTTTGATGTTAGTAAATTACAAGCTGAAAACTTACATTTCACTGCTATTTGTGTAGGCATTGTAAATATAAAATGGTTACCTCGAGAAACCTAGAAATGAAGATTTGTATTAAAGATAATTAAATGACTTCTGTTTGAGAATAAAAGCTTACCTGTAATAAACATTCTGATGCTGCTGCTATTTAACGCATGTCGCCAACCTAAAAAGCCATTCGCTCGAACCGAAGAACAACGAAGGTATATAGAACTCTGGGAATGGTTCGCTTGCTCGCTCTCTAAGTCAAATCTTGTCGTGTTCAGGTTGTGTTTATCACGTTCATTGTTAATTCCCAATGTTAAGTCCAAATAGAGTTAGGTATAATTAGCTCCGGGATTATTAATAGTTCTGCTTGGTTTGAAAATCATTCAGGTTTGAAAACAGGTCCATATCGCCATGAATTATGCATTATCCTATCACTGCTCGGCAGAAATGAACGTTTTAAGAAGGAGCATAGCGGGTTCAAAACACTGACATTTCACATCTCAAATACTAAAAAATAAATAACTCAGCTTTATGAAAATATTGTAAATGATGGAAAGAGAACGAGTGATTTTGAGCTAAAGTGCATGGCGTGGATAGAAGCGGATGAAAGTGAATGAAAGTGGATTCGGAAATCGTCGAAGTTAATTTCTGTACATCGGTTCTAAAACCTCGATTTCCTGTAATTATCATGGGTTTTGCCATGGCAGCAACGCTGTCTTTCCGGTTATGTAGTTTTTCAAGATGTCAGTAAATCCTAATTAAATAAAATTATGATAAAAACAGTCTTGACAGTTGTTTTTGTATGTTCGGATGTTTTATTTTAATTCATATTCGTCATAAGAAACTATTTTTGAACAATCATTGATTTTGTTAGAATATTGGTTCTTGCACCGAATATCAAACCTGTTGGCTGTAAATATCAAACATCACGTAACACTCGCCAAATTTTGGATTTCTTTCTATTCTGTCAAATAACCTGTCTAGTAGGCTATCAGTTCGAAAATCATATTCAAAGGTTCAGCAGTGCTTTAGCTTTTTCGAAATCAAGGAAAGTTTAAAATGGGCCATTTTGACGTCTAGCCGTTGCCGAGAATAAGGAAAAATGATGCATTTTGTTTTCGCTCGTACCTGTGAACGCGACAATATCTAGCAATGTACTTTAGACACATCATAATACATCTCTTGTTCCTTTGTAAAGCACTAAAATATTTGTGGAAAGCTGCTATTATTACAATGTTTTCGGCTATTACAGTTGACCCAGTTGCAGCGCTTAAGCGAGTGAGCTAATTTTGGCTAACTTCCAGCAGCATGAAAGCCCACTGGACATGCAGTTTGTGTTTTCTTAAACCACATACTTTATATTCGAATGTGTTAAAAATTGCTAAGGCGATACTCGATATTTTCTTTCAAAGTCGCTAATCATGATGACACATTGATTAATTTCCTATATGGGACCGCCGGATTCTATTGAAGCATTTCAAATGATAAACAATTGCAAATATTGCATATAGTTGATAAATCCTTTGGAAACTATTTTTGAAAGATCTATAAACTGAAGCCTAGTGAGATAGGTTGGAGTGGTTTGCGCGTGGCTTGCTCAGGCGGTAAGATCTCTGACACCAAACCAGAAGGTCCCAGGCTCAATCCCCGGCTTTTAATACGGAGTGTTAAATTTGTGTGATCTTCTTTCGCCACACCGTCCGTGGACAGGGACGTTAAGCCGTTGGTCTAGTCTCTCAACGTTCTATCAAGTCACTTAATACAACCCACACACTTGTCGATAAGAGTAGGGTAGTGATCCTGGTGTTCTGGCCTGTATCTACATTGTAACTGGCAGCCATTAGCGCCGTATGTAACACTGTAAAGCGCGTCGAAATATTATGCGGGCTGCGCTATATAAATACCGACATTTTCTTTTATAGGTGTTACCCATACACATCCGAATTTGGCCGCCATCTCAGAGAGGCTGGGCAAACTTACATGAAATCGAGATTAGTCAGTCCAGGATTGGAGTGTTTTCCTGCGAAATTAGTGTGTTTTCGAAGTACGCTTTCACAGATGTTGTAATCTCAACGATTACAAATTGTAAAACAAGTTTAGGCATTATTTCACTTGCTGGCGTGACAGGACTGACTAACCTCGACTTCATGCAGTGGCGGCCATATTCGTATTAAGGCGTACAGTCTTTTCTCGAATAAACGCCCATCTCCAATAGACGACTCCCCAAACCCTGAAAGTAATATTAAACGCCCCCGGGTCTTATTCGAGAAAATACGGCGCTCCTATCCGAACTTATCACTCTATTTCTCATCAATCTCCACTGGTTTCCTGTAAAAAGAAGAACTTCTGGTTATTTATAAAAACTCTTTAACGGTCTTGCTCCTGACTACATTATGGGACTCCTTCACCACTACCCTCCTGTCCGTACTGTACGCTCAAGTAACTCTAACCATCTTACAAAGCTCTTAACGGTCTTGTCTCCTGACTATACATTATGGAACTCCTTCACCACTACACTCCTGTCCGTACTGTACGCTCAAGTGACTCTAACCATCTTACAAAGCTCTTAATGGTCTTGCTCCTGACTATACATTATGGAACTCCTTCACCACTACACTCCTGCCCGTACTGTACGCTCAATCAAGTAACTCTAACCATCTTACAAAGCTCTTAATGGTCTTGCTCCTGACTACATTATGGAACTCCTTCACCACTACACTCCTGTCCGTACTCTACGCTCAAGTGACTCTAACCATCTTATCCTCCCTAAATCATGAACAAAAACATATGGCGACAACTATTTCTCGTCTGCTGCTCCAATCAGTTTCACAAATGCCATGAAAGCAATCGGCAAAATGTCTGTTGCATGGCCATTTTGATTTTCCCTCACTAGACGTTGCATTGGCGGCTACGTTTGACCACGTGGGAATGGAGCTATACTTTACTGACACTCTACTCGCTATCTATCACAAATAGATAGCGAGTAGAATAGCCACTCAGATTGCAGCATTCTCAATAGAACACGGGTAGATTTATACAAACAATTGAAAGAACACTAGTATAGGAAGTGAACCGCGTGCGGGATTTCTCAATTGGCTCCTTCTACTTCCGTTTCTTTCTGAGGTTTTTTTGTGTTTTTGAAACACTGAACGTTTTTATACAATAGACGGTAGAGATTCATAATATAACAATTCGATGATTCGGTCTTCATTTCTATTGTCTTACAGTTTATTCCGCCTCCGGCCGGCCTTATCAAACTGTAATAAGCCAAAATAGATTGCGACCCCATAGTCTAAACTTGTTTTAAAAATAGCCAGGAACAGACAAGGTGATTGGAGAGAATCGCATAGTAAGCCTGTTACTGCGAAGAAAGAACCCCAAAGAACTATAACAACAACAACAACAACAACAGCAACAACAACAACAACAACAACAACAACAATAATAATACTAATAATAATAATAATAATAATAACAACAACAACAATAATAATAACAACAACAACAACAACAATAATAATAATAATAATAATAATAACAACAACAACAACAACAACGAAAGTCGCACTTAACAGGAATTGCCATATACAATCAACATAGCGGAAAAATTCCAAAACTGCTATTTTCATTATTATTTTTATTAATGGTATGACGAAAAAGTGTTTTATTTTCTGCTTCGGTTATACACACTTCGTGACCAAGCCTTGTCGAATTAGTGTAAAGCCAATCGGAGATATTGACAAAATTATTAGTTTTCCTGCTGATCAGAATGTCACCTCTCCCAAAGTGCAGGCCCTTATGTCTTCGTTTTGATTTCTGTATTAACCAAATTGTTCTCGTATTTGATATGTTAGTCGTTGAATCAAAGGCAGCTTGTATCCAAAGTTCTGAGCTTCAGTACCGATCAATGTCCGTATGTCGAGAGACCAGAAACGGTTTTTCCGCCCTGTCTATACAACCAGAAATGAGTGATTTAATTCGCCGTTATATAACTTGTGTATCCGGTCCTTCGGTGCTATATAAAGGCCTGTTGCATCGACTCACCAATTCATTCAACTCATTAGATCTCGCAATTTCAACAAATGACTTTTTAATATGGCGTATTTCTATTGCGGAGAATGCCCTGGGGGGTCCTTCCTCGTGTACGGAAATCTATTGTCTTGACAGGGATTAGGTGTTAGTTTATGGTTGGGTGACTCTATATATTTCGCTGTTAGATTTGAAAATCTGCGTCATCTGTGTTCCGTATACGAGGAAACAACGGCCCTGGGGCCGACAGTGGAATACAAAACGCCGAGTGCCATTAAAAATGTGTCCTGTTCTAACGGTTTGTCGGCCTGGTTCGTACCGTTAATTTGGTTTTAGTACAATCGGCCTCTGTTGTGTTTGTGTGCCCAACTAAAGTTCAATGTCTTTTTTCGAGAAAGTGGATGTTTATGTCGAAACAATAAATTATTAGAATCGTCACGTGACGCTTAATGAATCTACTACTACAAACGATTTAATAATTAAAACCTGCAGCCAATGGCGGTCAGCAAGCAATTGGTGCTCACGAAAGGCTAAGTATTAAACCTGAAATGATTGCAACTGAACTTACGTTCGTGTGCGATGTCACTAATTAGTAGTAACATTTCCAAGTGGATCAAGAATCGTAGAGACAGTGTTACTTTCAACAAGATATCAGCTATAAACTATTAGTCATCAAAAGTATATATTTACCTTTTGACTTTGAAATATAAGCACGATATATCGTGGAGATGTCCTTTTGCAGAGAGTTTTATTACCAAAACAGGTAAGCATTTTACGGGACGTAACGAAACCCAACAGTGCAGAATGAGATACATTTCAGGAATTCTACCGAAGATAATTTAATATTTATTTTTAGAAATCATTAGTTTGTGTACAATTTCTAGTCAGGTGGCCGGCCGTGTACGGAGAGCTCGATGTAATGTGTGTCGTGTGCTTTGGGGGTTTACCGCTGGGCAGCCATCCCATAATATAATTTACATAAATCAAATAGTTTTTGATAGAGGCGGTGTTACTTTTAATAAAAATACATCAAGTATGAGGTCTTATATTCAAATATTAGCTCGTTTGGTTCCAATCTCACGAATTCAAAAACTGCTGGCAAATCATAATCACAGTTCCAAAGGTCGCAAGTTTGGGGATCGATAGATGTGAGATTTTAGTGCAAACGAGTTTGAGATGGCTGCAAGTGTTCTCGGTACTCGAGACTGATCCGAACCGAACGCATACGAACTCGTACGAACGCACACGAACGAACGCAAACGAACGCATACGAACGTACTCGCGTCTTTTCCCAGTCATCGTTATTCCGTAGTGACCCCAAACACAAGCACCCTAACCCTCATGATCCAAAAAAGGATTCTTTTTTAAAGGGGAAATATCAAACGGCCGTTTAACTATATTTTTATGGCAATGACTTTGATCGAAATTTAGTATCTTCGAATACGATAAAGACTTCGGCAAAAGTGACAAAAGGAAAGCGGGAAATTTAGAATATACGGCCCAAACGAAACGTTTTGTTTATTTTTTTGCAATCTGGCGTATCTTTCGAGCCTCGAGCATTTTTAAAACTCGTTTCATAAGGCCTTATAAATGTGTACTAAATTTATCCTTACCATCTAGTATTTCTCCTTCTGGAGTTATTTCATGGAAATGACTTTCTTGTTTGTTGATTTTTGGTTTGATTGCACAGAAACGTAATTGTTTAGTGAGACAGTACCCATCGCTACGTTGAACAGGGATGGTTTGCCTTCGGAACGCGAATCACGTGATTTTTCTATTTCAGACTTAACACGCTGACCAGTAAACTTAGTTACTGCAGTCGCAAGTCTAACTATCTCCGGAATTTCATCACATTGTCGAGTGCAAGCGATGGTTTGGGCAGTCTAAAGTGCTCATTTTCACTGACGTTCAAGTGCCTTCTCCGGTAGATGTTATTAGCTGCGAAATTCTGAATTTCTTTCACCAACTCCGTAACGTAAAGCCCGCTTAGTGTGATATCTTTAAGGTTACGGCAACGTCTCATCATTACAGCAAAAGCCGCTTTTATATCTTCGTCATCTGTGGAATGATAATAATTGATTGACACGACTTCTATCTGTGTGCAATACGTCGCAAGCGCATGGACGATGCGTTCCGTTCCAAGCAGTTCATTGCCGGCGAAGTTAATGCTTTGTAACAGCGGCATAGAGGGAAGAAATGTCTCGAAATGGACACACGCCAAAGGTATTGAAGAAATGTCTAAACATCTTATCCTAGGACAAAACAGTAACAGATTCTTAACCGCTTCCACTGTGATTGGATAGCGCCTGTGTAGGTGCAGAGCAGCCAAGAATGGGAAGCCCTGATACGTCTGACGCAACACTTCATCTGTGATCGCACACCGCAAATATCGCAAGCGCGGTAGACTGGGTAAAACCGCTGACAAAGCCTCGGCCCCAAGCCGGTAGCAGTTGATAATGTCGAGCTCAGTAATAGAAGAGCTCTTCCAATCTATTCTTAAGACTGCGTCGTCAATAATTCGTGTTCCGCCTAAGAGAAGTGTTCTGAGATGTTTACAGTTTTGGAGAAGCTCTTTCAGGTAATAACCCTGGATATTACAGCACCGGACGAGTGTTATAGACTCCAAAGCCGGGCAGTTCTCACTGATAACCTTCGTGCATGTATCGTTGAACCAATCACAGGTTGAACAGTCGAGAACACGCAGGACATGTTTGTTGAGGAACATCTTGGAGTTGAACCGAGTGCTGATGCAGAAGTAGAGGCCTGGGAACGAAACAAGGATATTTTGGTGATTTCTCACAGTTGGAGCAGATTAGCACTTGTTTCCAGAGACCTAAAAGACATTTCGTGACTTCAGCTACAAGATTAGGGTTAGAGTTAGGGTTAGTGTTAAGGTAAGGTAAGGTAAGGTAAGGTAAGGTAAGGTAAGGTAAGGAAGGTAAAGGTTAGGATACCTAACGCTAACCCTAACCTTAAACCCTAAACCTGACCCTAACCTTAATGTCGTAGCTGAAGTCACGAAATGTCCTTTAGGTCTCTGGAAACAAGTACTAACCATAGGAGCATCATGGATTATATTGAAATAGGACATTCTCTGTGTCTTGTTTCTGTTTATGTTGTACAAAACTTGTGACTTATCCTTTATATATTTATTTATTTTATTTATAACTTTGTCTACTTATTGTAAAATGTTAGGTTTCCTACTGATCAAAGCGTCACCTCTTCCACAGGACTTTATATCTCAAAAGAGGATTCAAGACATTTGTTTTAATTTGACATTTTGTTCTTTGCCACCAAAAGAGTTTGAATGCAAAGTATTGAGCCTAACAACCTTAACACTCCAAGCAATTAACGAGAATTGTAAAAATTATATACTTTTTGCTAATTTTTCAAGAAAATATATTATAATTCTTGCCCTTGCACCATTATTTGTCATACTTTCTAGTCATGTCAGAAACAAAGTCTTGACAGTTATGAAACACAAGTTGTAAGCTCAACAGGATAACAAGAAATGACAAAAATACTTATATATTGTTAAAGCAAACTTTCTAAATACAAGAAACACAATTTTGACAGCGAATGTATTTATCGTATTTAATGTCTAGCCTGGACCGAAACTAAACTAAGAGTTTGTAATCCGTTTTAATCTTCCCCAATTTTAACCATCCACGTTCTTTTACGACTTATGCTACTTATGTTTTTCTACCACGGTAACCTGATATTTTTAGATTTCCTTTGATTTGTGGAGAATTTTGTACATCGCTAAAATGACTTAAATAGCCGCGACATAGCTCCATATTAAGACTATGTGCGTTACGTTAACAGGGCGTTTTAACAACAATGCATCTGACACATTCTATTTGCAACAAAAACTGGTTTCAGGTTTGATCCAAACGTTTTAGCGACCAAAAAACCCAGGATGGTAAAAGTTGTATTTGAAAAAAAATGACCTTTAATATTCATAAAAAGCCAACAATTATCGTGAACAGCAAAAGGTGACTGTCTTTAAAACCAACTTTCATGGAGATACATCGACATATAACTTGCCAAACACGAAACGAATCTATATAACGCTCTCGCGGGATATGCTTTTTGGTCTCCAAAGTTTCGTTAAAAGAGAACTTTTTAGCACATACCTGGAACCAGTTGTTGCCCTAAAAGTCAATTTTTCAGGACATACATGGGACATGAGAATAGGGGTACCTATCCGCCCTTGGGGTGGGGGGGGGTAATAGGGGCACCTATCCGCCCTTGGGGGAGGAGGTAATAGGGGCACCTATCTGCCCTTGTGGGGGGAGGTAATAGGGGCACCTATCCGCCCTTGGGGGGAGTAATAGGGGTACCTATCCGCCCTTGGGGAGGGGTAATAGGGGCACCTATCCGCCTTTGGGGGGAGGTAATAGGGGCACCTATCCGCTCTTGGGGGGAGGTAATACGGGTACCTATCCGCCCTTTGGGAGGGGTAATAGGGGCACCTATCCGCCCTTGGGGGGGAGGTAATAGGGGTACCTATCCGTCCTTTGGGGGGAGGTAATAAGGGCACCTATCCGCCCTTGGGGGGAGTAATAGGGGTACCTATCCGCCCTTGACTCACCAAGACATTCCAAATGCTCGACTCGCTCCAGGAGTAACTCAATCTCGGCCGAGCACCCGCAAGATTCCCGCAAGTCGAGATTCTTCAGCTGATCCGGCGCTTCGGACCCAAGCCACGCGCGTGTACTCTGTAACTTGCATTCACGGAGACTCAGCGTTTGCAGCAGTTTGCATTTTGTGAACAGTAACTGGACTATCTCTGACGTGATTTTACATCCTGAATTGACAAAAAGATTCAAACGCAAGTTATTCAGTGTGATAAAAAAGAAAAAGATAATGTCGGTGCTTATATAGCGCATCCCACCTAACGTCTCCATGCGCTTTACAATGTTATATACAGCGCCAGTGGCTGCCAGTTACAATGTAGATACAGGCCATAACACCGGGATCAGTACCCTACTCTTATCGACAAGTGTGTGGGTTCTTTTAAGTCCCCCGATAGAATGTCGAGAGACTAGACCAACGGACGGTGTGGCGAAAGAACGTCGCATAAATTCAACCCTCGGGAAGGATTGAGCCCGAGACCTTCTGCTTGGGAGTCAGATGTCTTACCGACAGCGTCAACCACGTTTTTGTTGAGTACTAAATAGTTTGTGCGGTACGAACTGAACAACAGCCAATATTTCTGAAGAAATGATCGATGCAGGAGGTAAATTACATTTCTAACTTAACCCTTTCAGCCCCAGATATTTATCGACATCTATCTTCTCATTACCGTATCAATACAAAATAAGTAGTTTGGTAATGAGAATCAAAGAACTGATCAGAAAAAGCAAATTTTCTTGGATGAATTGCCAAATTCTCCCAACCTGCCTATAACAAATGTATGGAGACTTGTAAGGAGAATTTAACAACACGTCACTTGACATGTTTGGAGGTTAATAAGTGATGACGGCCAACTACTTACTGTTGAGAGTAATCTTGAGGCTTTCAAAGAGAAATATATCGATCTTAATGTCATTGTGCAATGCCATTAAATATATTGACAAAGAGCAAAACCGAAGGAACAAGAACACATCTCGAAAAGAGCATACAAGAAGTTCATGATACAAAACATACGAAAACGCCCACATAAAACTAGAAAAATAGAACGTTATAGTGAAAATAGCAATGTACAGTAAGCACACAAGACTGCAAACTTTCAACACAAAATACTACCCCGAATACTATCCCGAATACTACCCCGAATACTGCCATGAATACTGCCATGAATACTGCCCCGAATACTGCCCAATAATTCATTTCTGTACACAATAGGATATGTACAAAGTGACAAATGTTCTTTATGTAAGTTTTACGCTAAATCTTTGCACCATATTTTCTGGGAATGCATATGACTAGAGTTGAAAGACCACATAAGAATTGCAAAACAGCCCCCTTCTTTGCCAAAAAGATCGAAAATCAAGGCAAAAATTGTGGTCCGGAGCGAGTTTTGGCACGCGGTTAAAGAATGGGAGATTGGGGAGAGGAAGAAGCCGCGCGGGCGGGGGAAAGGGGTACATTTTTAAATTATTAAATTATCACATAGCATTGGTAGGATTTTCTACACTTTCTAGAACTGATAATATGAATA
>JANUFV010048554.1:0-11239 GCA_024757865.1 Epizoanthus scotinus
CGGCTTCACAAAGCACTGCTACAGAAGTTCAGAAATTCAACGAACGATTACGCAGATTGCAAGCCAATCTTTCTTGCTGATCGCCATTTTCCTTGTCAATTGTTTTGTCCTTATTATGTATCTTGCATTTTCCCCTCAGATCTACAACATTTGTAAGGAAATAACCGGTCACGGAGCATTTGTTTAGCGGTTGGTAGCAATCTATTCCGTACTCGATATAAAAACAAGTGAAAGTTGAAACAGCTGCTCACACAAACTAATTGTATTATTCTACAGCATTGAAAACATAAAATCTTTACTTCTCTTTAAACCGGAAACATGTTTATATATTCATTGCCAACGACGGGCTAGGCGGCATCGAACAGGCGGAAAAAATCGCGATTGATCCAGAAACTTGTCCGGTAATGTAACAATAGATTGAGTTAAAGCTAATCAGAGCGCGAAGGCTGCCTTTCGCGTCTTGATGTTTATATATAATCATGGTTTGACATCATACTCAACTGGATTCACAAATAACGCTAACAAAATGTGCATGCTTTCACTTAAGCAGAAGTTCCAACTCTCCCGATTTTTCCGCGAGTCTCCCGAAATTTCATGCAATCTCCCGCTCTCCCGAACTGACTTGTCAAATTGTCCCGAATTTTCAAAAATTTCGCAAAACGGGGGAAAAATGTACAAACCCACTGCGTTTGATCGACAAATGGGAAGACAGACGGGTCCACATTATGAAGATGATCTCACCTCTGTTCAGAAACGTGTTTTTCAATCACATAGCAGCGATCTGGCCATCATGCTCTCAAAACGCAGAAAAAGCCATTTCAGAGGACTTAAATTTTCAAATATTTTCCCCGGACGACCCTAGATACTCGCAACTTCGGTGCCCGGATAATCTCCCTAAGTCTACTATTTTATCTATTACAGCATTGTACTGTGTCCTCTTACTCGAAGCTAGGGAAATTGCTCGGAATTATTCATCTAAACAAACTACTAAAGAAATCACTTAACTTCTTTGGTTCAGATTTCGTCCAAGTCCGCGATGTTGGATGAAAGGGCCAACTGAAAGCTAGAGCTATAGACAGTTCTTTCTAGGGATCGGCAGTAACGCAAGGCGGCTTGGAAATCAAACTGGAGTCGACTTTTATGCCATCGAGGAAGAGAAGAAGCACTACACTACCTTGAGTACTTTCGTGACTTGATCAGGGGAAACTACCAGAAGGCAAACCAAACAAGAAGCCCGTGCTATGTATCAGTCGATTATAAGAAATATCCCAAATGTTTAAAAGACTTGCATGGGAACATCTGAAATGTAAGACTTTATATGGTGAATTCGACTTCCAACGATACATGTGTAAATACTACAATAAAGTTACTGTTACTTGCCAGAATTGTAGTCCGTGTCATTACTGCCTTCTGGTTGAGATTTCAAGCCATTTCGACGATTTTGAAATCCTCTTCTTTTCCCCTTCATATAGAATGGGAAGGATGGAGACAAGCCAGTCGATCTCCATCGATTTCAACCTTGCACTTTGTCTATCGGCGAAATATTTCTACCACTAATTCATCTCCTCTCGCTCTTTAGCTCCGCACAGACACAGTTAGACACAATTCGTTACTCTAGACCTTGCAGAAATTCCCCATATAGTCTTATATTTCAGATCTTCCCATACAAAGCCTTAAATTTCGGATATTTCTTATAATCGACTGATACATAGTATGGGCTTCCTGTGGCAAGAGTAGATGAACAGTTTGACTCAAAAGATGAGACAACCCCAGTAGAAATTCCTGAATTTGTCGATTTCGAAGAGTCTGTTAATGTATTAGAAGACGATGAGTTGTAGGACTAGTACTTCAGTTGAATAAATATTTTTAATACGTTCATGATCACACTGGGCTTCAAAATCATATGATTAGTTACGTCAATAACTAATACTAAACTAAGCATATTTTAAAATGTTTGAACATTTCAAAAGTTTGGACATTTATTTGTTCAGACGATTACATTTTCAGACCGTTTTTTTGTCCGAAAATGTAAACGTCGGAATATTTTCGTAACTAAATTATACACAATTTTATAAGAAACGACGAGGCTCAAATTTGCCTAAAGATTAAGAACGACAACGTACTGGGAACAATCGAGGCTCGGATCCAAATGCGTATTTCTAAATTCTTAAAATAATGTATACCTCTTATTAGCCGAGTGCAAGGTCCGAACGCTAAGTTATGGACCGAGTTTTTTTCCCTTCCTTTTATGGCCCCAGCGCGAAGCGCGCGGGAAAAAAATCCAAGATCCATAACTTACCGTACGGACCGACCAAACGAGGCTAATAAGATATTTATTATATGGCTTTTTTGATGTGATTTTGACGTTTTGACAGGTAACCAAGAGGTTTAATTGGCGCTCTCATACGATCATGCGCATTACCAATGTTTTCCACATGAGTGCTGTTCCAAAACTAAAAGTCCTTCAAAATATTGAAAGGCAGTTTCAACTCGCCAATGTGTCGCTGAATGCTCCGGTGAAAACTGGACAGTGTGTCGGGTTCCTACTCTTCGCAGTTCTTCTTTTGGACATCTTTGAATTAAGACACGGCACAAACGCTTGTCGCGCTCCTGGCAAGGTACGTATGGTGGTTATATTAAATTGAGCGGCAGATTTTTTCAGCGCAAACATTTTCGAATTTCTTCCAGTTGAGCTGAGTTTTCTTCACAGTGTTTTGAGACTTCTCACTTTGAATAAAAATTTCAATTTCTGGCCTAGAATCCTGGTCTTCGTATGCTTCTTCTGCCTCTTCTTGAACACTTAAAAGTGTTTTCTGTTGTTATTTCGGAAGACGTCAATTGAATATAAAATTAGGTAAATCAAAGTCGTCGTCGTCGTCGTCGTCGTCGTCGTCGTCGTCGTCGTCGTCGTCGTCAAAAACATTATCGTGGTGTTGGAGAATTTTAACTATATTTTTTGTTTGCAAAATAAGACTTGAAAAATTAAACAAATGTGAAATGACAGCCGCTCGAGAGCGAGAGGTCCGTAGAGCAACTTACGGACCTGAAATCGACCAATCACAGCGCGCGAAATTAATCATCCATATAATAAAACTACTTATCAATGTTTTTGACACAATAAAACACATATCCTGTCCAGAAACCAGCGCAGATGTTGGGATATATAATTCGCTGACGGCGGTCTTGTTGACCGGCCAAGTTCAGCTTTTAAAACAAGTTTAAAACTTTTATATATTTCCTCGATTATTCGAGAACCGGCTCGAGAGAATGGGGTGTGTCACAATCAGTCTTCTACTCATGATGCTCTCAAATGGAACGCATCTAAAGCTGTAAAGTTCTAAAACCAATTCGAACAAAACGCCTAAACCATGTCGAAACAGAACAAAATATGGGTTGTTCTCCACATCACCAAAAGGTAGAAGAAAATGTAATGTATACAAATTATGATCACTACACCCGTATATTCCCCTGATTCACGAATTTCAGGAGTTAGGTGCAACAATAACATTGAAATGAACCAGCAACTCTTGGAGGTGCATGTCTTGCGGTTTTGCGGTTTCTAGACGTGGGTGATATTTTCCGACTTAACATAACTTTCCTCTTGATTATTTTGTAATATTATCTTACCAAGTCATTTCTTTAGTATTTGCCTATCCCTAACACAACACGTTAATTTTCATAGCAACTGCGGAGAAAACCAGGCTGTTCCAGTCCTATTAAGGGTTTCATAAATATATATATTAAAGATTTCATAAAATATATATATATATTCACAACACAGTTTTCGATCGTGATACATAATACGGTTCTTTTAATAACGTTCTAATAGTTGCAGATAAAAAAAAGTAAAAGTCCGTGCAAGGGAACAAAAAATTCCATTTTGTAAAAAGGTTCAATAATGCACAAATTGTCCAATAATTGATGGTTTGAAGACTATATATTCCCATGTTTTTTGACTGGCCAAAACTAGGATGTGTCCGAGCTAAAATATATTTAAATGAATATTATGTCATTTCTTAACTAATAAAAGAGATCAGAAATGCTTATATATATTCTATATTAGTTATATTAATTTATATTAATTACAAAAATGAAGAATCTAACATACATTTAAAATTATAGAAAGTCCGCGCTTTTTGGTCTCGTTGGCACTCAGCGAAAGATACATGTCAGTAATATATTTATATACCGACTATTTTTAGTAACATAGAGATTTATACATACATTTATGCCTATTATGCCTACACGTAATTATCTGCCAACCATAACGCTGCACTATCAACAGAAGGAACGAGCAGTCGTGTCAACTTGTAGTCACCGACACAGAGCTTTGCTACGTTATAATTAATCCCCAAGAAGTGAGTACATGTATTTAAACACAACACCTCTGTTAACACGTAGTACGAACGGAAATGTAAATGTTCACTCGCAATCCAGCTCCTGATGAGTGAGGACATCGGTCCGAAACAGTACTGTCGAGAAATATGAATTAACCAAACTTGAACTCTCCAAAGTCTTTTTATTATTTCTGCTCTATATTATTGTATTGAGCACTGTGTGAATGAAGTGAATCGAAACGTCCATACATACACACATATATAAATATATCTTTAAGGTGTAATTAAATATTTATTTCAGAAACAAGTTTATTAGTGTTTTTCCTTGAGTCTTGTTAATTCGTGGTTATTCTAAATAAATTGTATAACGCTAACTTTCTCAGTTTTTCTTATTTTGATCTTGTTTGGAAAAGCAGTCTATAACAACGGCTTTTTACAATTTAGAATATTGACAATATATATTGTGAACGATAAACATATTTTCAAAGTTAAAGTGGTTATTTTATGTGATTCCATTTTGACAAGCCATATAGCCCAAAAAAGTAAATTTTTAAAAAATAAATTTAAAAAAGATAAAATTTACCGATTTTAGCAAATAAAATTAATATAATTCTTTTTTTTCCATGTTTAATTATTTCCTTCAGGTTTTCTGTTTCTTTCAGTGATATCAAACAGAATGAACATTGCAACTACTATTTGATTGCATTACTTGCTCAGCCGTATTATCTCAAGTACAAGAAACATCTGCGGGAAATGCAAATGAGGATAATCAAACATTTAACCAAGCAGTAACTGTCAATGTAACAACGCATTTACGGGTATTTAAGGACATTTTGTGATGCTCAAAATTCTCCACAAATTAAAAGAAATATATATAAATAACAGGTTACCGTGGTAGAAAAACATAATTAGGACTATGATAAGTTGCAAATGAACGTGGATGGTTAAAATTGGGGAAGATTAAAACGGATTACAAGCTTTTTAATTAAATTTCGGTCCAGACTAGACATGAATAAGTTAATTTCATTCAATATCAAAATTGTGCTTCTTATATTTAGACACTTTATTTTCACAATATCTAACCATTTTATCATTTCTTGTTATTCTGTTGAGCTTGCAACTTGTTTTTCATGACTGTGAAGGCTTTGTTCCTGACATGACTAGAGAACATGCGCATAACCGTGAAATACGAGTCGTATTTTTTATTAATTCTTCGAGAAAACGGTGGTGTTTCCTGTTAATAGTACACCTACAAAAAAAATACAACTCGTTTGGTGATCGTGAGAGAGATTTTCGTCCAACAAAGTTCCCGGATGACAGTGCCAATTAGTGTTTTAATAGCACATGTGCTATTAGGTATCAATTACACGGTAAACAACCAATCACTATCCAGTATTTTTTGTAGATGTGCTATTAATTCCAAAATTGCACGAGAAATCATGTGATTACTTGTTAATCATACAGAAACAAAAATCCATTAGATGTCATTAGATATCTACTTACTATTACTATTAACTTTGTGTGAACGGACATTGTACCGCCAGCTGTATGTCCTCAGTTTTACTCGTTTCCCTTGACAGAGTAAGTGTTTAGATTTTCTGCTTCATGAGTTAAGTGCTTCTAACCACTCGATGTTCATCCTTTAAATTTTAAGCCATGTTTTAGCTTCAATAGAGCAACTTGTTCAAGCAAATCTCCTTTCGGACAAAAACAAAATGGCGGACGTTTGTTAATTTACTTGGCAGCCACGTATTAGCTGCGATCTGATTGGCTTCAGTATTTCATTAGCCAATCAGCATTCAATTTCACTTTTCTGCACTCAATTTCAAAAATCTGCATTCAATTTTAAATGAACTGCACTACTCTCAACTAATCAGAACTGAGAAGCTTTTGTTACTGTATGATTAAGATGAAAATCAAATAATTGCAAGACAACAACACTGGTTATCGGATTTAATACCTTCGATGAGGGAAATGATTCCACAACATTTCACCCTGACATTTCAACGTTTAAATGCACGTTCATTTGGAAGGAGCAATAAATTGTCCCGAAAATATAACAAACAGTTTGCAACATTTATTAAGACTTTCGAAATTTTCATAAGAACATAACAGCTTTCCGAATATTTCCTGAACAATGCCAAACAATTTCAGTACTTCCCAAACCGTTACGAGTGATTTCCGAATAATTTTCAACTCTAAAGAAGATTTTTGATGCCTTTCCACCAAAAGATCTCATTTCATAACACTTGAGGTAATGGAACAGAAAATCGTAAAATTTGGATCATGCACTTTCACATAATTGTGCTTTTTTTTTTAAAGCGCGTGAAATTAATCTTTGATATCCAGTTAACTTTGTTTTGACAATGTATAATATTTTACGAGATATGAAAATTGTGATTTTTTTATCTTTACGGATATAATTCAATTTCATTTGTAATCCACTTGAATCCGTTGCACGTCAGAACAACCTTTTTTTAGCTATTGCAAATATGTAATTGTAATTCTATTTAAGGTTTTCTGAATTCACAAAAAAAAAATTATCCAGCAAGAAAACTGACACAGCCAAATATAGAAACTGCAAATATTTACTCTACTTCAAGAAAAAGTATTGACCACAACTTTTCGTTCTGCGAACACATCAATAAACAACATAACATTTTGTGCAAAACCTTAGATCACGAATACATAAAGACTACTCCAAATCTATACAACTGAGCGGGAAAACACTTCTGTTCTTATAATACTTGGGCCGCCCAAGAGCTTGTGGCTTGTGTTGCTGCCAATCGAAATTTATTATAACAATTGCAATCGACGTTACACAAGCAGAAATAGAAGAACTGAAGGACATCTTCAAAACGGAGAAAGTTGAAATAGAAGAGACAAGAGAGAAAGTTGAATAAGGCTACAGAAAGAGATCAAATATTTGAAGAAAGAACTGCACTGACAAGAGAAAGATAACTTAATACACCTTAAACAGTACACAAGAAGAAAAAATTGGATCTCCAATCAAATACCTGAAAAAGAAGATGAAAACTGCAAGGGAGTTGTGAATCAGCAGCATATCATAGACAAACTTCCTAAAAAAAGTGTAATTGATTTAAGCTCATTGTAATGGATCTATTTTATCAGCAGTCATGGAGCAGGTATATACTTACTATAATAAGCTCACTTCAGTAAAATAAATTGCGTAAATCAAAGCATATCATGCAAACAAACGAGTGAAGATGGCTAAAACAAACCTTCCTTCGCCGGCCGCCATGTTTGTCGAGTCAAATCGTTTCCAGTGCTCGCGCGGCAGCTCCTGGCCGGGGTATTTCAACAAATTTACCATACTCATTACACGTGTACGGCACGGGTACCTTGTCTGTTACCCGTACACCGAAATACGCGTATCTTAAGGTCTCTATTAAGGAAATGTTAGATGATATGGGAATCGACGCTCAAGATATACGATTCCACGCGGTACACAGGATGGGAAGAAGAACAGAAAGAGTCCGGCCAATAATCGCAAGATTCGTATCTAGAGAAGACCGGGATTATATCTGGAGCAGAAAGAAACTCCCGTATTAAGAACCAGAAACCCGACGCGTAAATTACGCAGGATTATGCAAGGGCTATTAAAAAGGAACGATCGACCTTAATAAAAGCTATGGTTACCCACGGTCATAGTTGGGAACGATTAATCTTAATAATTTTGAAAGACGGATGTATGTTAGTATTGTAAAAAGCGCCATTGAGTCTTCAGAAATGGCGCTATATAAATTTAAGTTTATTATTATTATCATCAACATCATCATCACCATCATCATCATAATCATTATCATTATTATTATTACACTGTATTCCCTCGGGTAAAACGAATCCTTCCAAATTGCAAAAATGCAAATAATCAATACTTCCAACTTTTACAATGCGCACAATATAATCTCATACAAATGTAATATGAGTTTCACTGCTGAACTGAAAAGAGCTGCACTAAGTTAAATTTTATGTTCTCTTGAAGCATTTGTGAGATCAGAAAACTATTTGACCTGATTCTCACAAGATGTTTTTTTTCTTGTAGTCTCGGCAGCCTGTTAAAGTTATGAACACAACGAAATCAGCCCCAGGCAATTACGCTGGAAAGGACAAAAATCACAAGGACCCAAAGCATTCAACATGACGGAGTTATACCCCACTGCCGAAGGTCACTCATCAGACCCTATTTCTGGGCCTCTACCAGATTGGCACCAAGCAGTGCATACGTGGAAATGGACCTGGGAACTTCATTGGTTTGGGACAGGCTGTATGTTCGCCCTACTTGCTCTATACGTGATTTCTTCCCTGTGTGCAGAAAGAAATGAAACAAACTGGCGGAGAAAGTTGTCATTGACAACTATTAATGTGCTCGTGCTCATCCTCAGCCTTTCGAGAGCTCTCTTCCTTCTTGTTGACCCATATGAATCCAAAATCGGTCTATGCAAGCATTGCTCTAGCTTTATCAGCAGAATATTGTTCGCTCTAGGCTTGCCAAGCCTCACTGCGGCCTTTTCGCTTATTCATATGGCGTTCCTACAAATAACTAAACTGAAGCTGTTCCCACGTGGTCTTCAGAGCCCGAAACTTCTAGTAATAGTGATTTCATTTCATTATGGCCTCGTTTTCATGGCAGAGTTGCTGTTGCACTTGTACGGAGACGTGACAGGAATGATAGTCGTTAGTCAAATTTTCTATATATTGTGGAGCTCAATACTGTCAGCGAGTTTTCTGTACAGCGGTCACAAGATCACTTCTCGTGCCCAGGCCAACAGACACGAGCTTATGGCTCTTGGGGTGACGTTTGACATCCGATCCAGGAACTGGAATCAAATCCGAATAACTCATCCCAAGTTGGTACGAATTACCCTCTGTACTGCTATTCTCGGGTTGTGTTGTTGCGTGTTGCAGATTTATTCCATATTTGGAGTGTATGGCATGCACCGTAAGCCATACGCCACACCGAATGCCTGGACCTGGCTGATTGTTCAATCCTTAATGCGTATCATCGAGTTCGCGGCCGGCTGTACCATAGCATACGTTGGATGTAGACAGGTGCACACAAGCTGTTGTACGTTCACTTGGTGTTGGAAGTGCAGCTGTTTGAAGCACAATAACCAGAACGCCTCTAATATAACTCAGTCTACTACAACGTCGTTGAGAAGTGTACACAAGATTATGGCCAGCGGTCACGCCACTGGTACTACCTCTGAGCGTGGTGTTGGTCTCTCCAGTCCCTCACAGTTTCCCAGTTGGTGGTGGGTGTAGAACACATATGGCCTGGACCGAGTAGTGCGGGCGGTATGACTTTGAGCATAGGGAAAGTTTGGACAGACTTAGCGGATATAGACAAGTCTGCCTGATACACACATCCATCGAAAGGTTTATTGTTATGTTCAAAATTGTACTGTTTTTGAAACGTCGTTTAAAGTGTTGTTTACCTCCTCTAAATAAACGAATCGTGTTTGGAAGAAGCATTTTAAAGAGTCGTATACATATATATGGTTACGCTGGTCATGCGACGTCCAAAAGGCCTTCCATGATAGAACGAGACACTAGCATCACGTGTCTTCTCAGAAAGTGTGTGCTTCTAAAATTGCATGGAATATAACAGAGTGTAAATTCTAAACATAATGCACAAACACTCAGCAGTGCGGATGTGAATTGTACAGATACACAAACAAAACATTTCTTGAAATGAATATGTAATCAGTAACTGATCATGATAGACTGGACTCTAAAAACGTCACAGAATAATTCAGTTTAACATGTTCTTTCATTTTCCCCTCAAAGAGTTTTTTACTTAAAGGATTTCTATAATATCTGGTTTCTATATAATCGCCCGGTCGTCCCAAGCGCTCGAAAGAGTGTGCAAGCGATCCTGCGATTTCAGTGCCGTATATATATGGTTGTAAATAGTTTAATATACATCAATTAACAATCTCTTGTTCTCTAAAACGTCCGGCGTATTGATACTGCACTCGTAGCCGTTCTATTTTGCTAACGGTTATCTTTCTGCCCGATTTTCCTCCATCTTTCTGTTTATTCCACTGAGCTCTTCCGAATGTTTGGCCGCGCACAACGGCAAGCGAGCTCTTCACACAAACACTTTCGGTATGACATGGGATGCAAGTCTTGAACAAGGATCAAAAGACTGGGCCATCCATTTGGATAAACTCGGGTATTTGGGTGACTCCAAACCCAAACCCAAAGATTCCTATGGTGAAAACCTCTACTATTACGGTTCTGGTACTACGGGTAGTGGCGATACAGTGAAAAACTGCAATGATGCAGTGAACTCATGGTAGATATATATTTAATCTTTAATCATCCTTGTTAAGATTATATCAATGAATGAATGAATGAATGAATCAATCAATCAATCAATCAATCAATCAATCAATCAGACGAATCTCTAAATACGGCTTTGATTCAACTATACTATTCGGTAGTGGGCGTTAACATATTTCCTGTTTCCAGTAAGACAGAAATGGCAAGAATATGTTACTACAATACGTATGATGCTACCTTCCAGCTTCTGATGTCTGGCGACATTTCTCCCAACCCTGGGCCAAACAACATCCCAATCAAGTGTCTCCTACTCAATGCAAGAAGCTTAAAGAGCTTTCATCGAGACAGCACAACCAACACAACGGTGTGTAATCTGCAGCGCTTCCAGGACCTGGTGTATGCTGAAAACTCTGACATAATATGTGTCAACGAGACCTGGCTCAACAAGGACATCGTTGATGTAGAGATACTACATTCCGGTTTCACGATATATAGGAAAGACCGGATCAATCGAAACGGAGGAGGCGTTCTTATTGCAGTTAAGACAGACTCTTTCAAATCCGTTAAGGAATATTTACCAGACTCAGAAGAAC
>JANUFV010048665.1:0-11238 GCA_024757865.1 Epizoanthus scotinus
CCTTTTATTTAATATTTTCATTATATCGTAGGTTTTCATATTTAATATTAGTTACTACTTATTATTGTATTGTAATTCGCATTATTTTAATTTATAATTCACGTTAGTCATTAGTTTATTAATTGTGAATGATTGTGAATAGTATCTGAAAAGCCCCTAGGGGAGTTTATTATAATTAAAGTTTATCTTTTATCTCTTAAAAAACCCATGATCGTGTGCTTTAATACTGACGTTTTGAAAACGTATATATACTGAAAACGTATATATACTGACATTACGATCTATACATAGGAGCATTGCTTGCATATATGATTTTTCCAATTATCAATTAAGTCAGCACCTAAACACATTTTACAATATAATCGCGTGCTTAAAGGTTGAAGTTTTGATAAGGCTCTCAGCCAGGTTGGCTATATTCAACCGTATAGACCGATAGAACGGTCAAAAGACAGGTGTATTCCTTCCAATTATGGAGTTAGCCCCTAAAAATATTTTAGAAGCGTGATCGCCTGTTGTTACGGAAGTTTGGACAATGTCTTCAGTCAGGCTGACTATATCCAATGGTATAGACTGACAGAAGGGTCTATACACAGGTGTAATTCTTCCAATTATCGAGTGAGCCCCTAAACACATCTTACAACATTATATGATAGGTTCAATACTAATGTTTTGACAAAAAATTAATATAATGCTTTCAGTCAAGTTGACTATATATTAATTCCCTTGTATAGACTAATATTACGCTCTATACATACGGCCATTGCCTGCCTTTATAAGACATGTTCAATGATATATTTAATCTAGCCATAACACATCTTTATTAAGTGGATGATTGTGTGCTCAATACGGACGTTTCGACAATGCTTTCAGCCAGATTGACTAGAATCCGTTGCATAGACTGATAAGTAATTGTCCTCAGTATATGATGTTTAAATTTTAATTATCAATTAAGTCAGTCCCTAAACACATCATAAGTGGATGATCGCGTGCTTGAATACTGAAGTTTTGAAAAGGCTTTCAGCCAGGCTGACTATATTCCACCGTACAGACTGAAATTGACGATCTATATACACTCAGGTGTATTACTTCCAACTGGCTCGCAGCCAGGCTGACTATATTCCACGGTATAGACAGGCAGAACGGTCTATACACAGGTGTAATCCTTCCAATTATCGAATTAGTCCATAAACATATTCAAGAATCGTGATCGCCTGCTGTTACTAAAATTTCGACAATGCTTTCAGCAAGTTGACCATAATCCGCTGGATATAAACTCACAGTTCAGTCTATATATTAATTACATAGATTACTATTGCTTGCAGTTCTATATGATATTTCCAATTATCGAGTGAGCCCCTAAACACATCTTACAACATGTTGCCGTGGTTCAATACTAACGTTTTGACAAATAAATGGTTTCAGTCAAGTTGACTATATTCCATTGTATAGACTCACATTATGATCTATACATACGGCCATTGCTTGCAGGCATATATGATATTTCCAATTATCAATTAAGTCAGTCCCTAAACACTAAGTGGATGATCGCGTACTTGAATACTGACGTTTTGAAAAGGTTTTCAGCCAGGCTGACTATATTCCACCGTACAGACTGAAATTTACGATCTATATACACTCAGATCAGGTGTATTACTTCCAACTGGCTCTCTGCAGCCAGGTTGACTATATTCCATCGTATAAAATGACAGTAAGTCTATACACAGGTGTAATCCTTCAAATTATCGAAAGATCGAAATAAACTTGGCGCGATCGAATGGCCGGGATTCAGCCTAAAATCCCGCTGAAAAAGAGACGACATTTCCAAATCCTGCTTTTAACCCTTACCTCCAATGTTGTATTTTATATTTTTAGCATTGCACCTCAAAATAATGGCTTTAGAAAACAGTGATATGGACAGAAGCGTGGACTGGAGAAAGCTGAAATTCAAATTAATCTTGATTTCATCTTCAAGATATTTCCGGTCTTTTGTTTAATTCAATATTTTTGCATTGGGTCTTGAATTTATATTCCTTACACGGGTTTACTTGCAGCTGGTTCAAAGCTACACTGTTTAGGGAAGAGTATTTGAATGCGACTTGTCTGATGACTGCCATGGGAAATTGGCGAGATCCGTGTCTACTGTATCAGTGTATGAGTGAATCAATACTCAGTTTCGCTGTGCGTAAATCGCATGTGAGGAGTCTTCGAGACTACTGCATGGGTTTTACACAGTATCGCCTTCACTTTCGCTGTGAACCCCTTGAACGAAATACAAAATGTTTTGATGTTTTTAAAACACGTCCTGATCCTGTAGCCTATAACTCAGCCAGCTGCATTTCTTGTAGTCTTATTTATAACATTTTCTATTATCAAGCTAGCCTCTAAACATATCATAAAATCATTGTTACGTGCTTCAACACTACAGTTTACTAAAATACTTTCAGCCAGTTTGATGAATAGATTAACAGTTCGATGTACAGACAGCTGAATTTCTTGTAGTCCTATTTATAACACTTCCTATTGTCAAGCTAGTCCCTAAACAGATTATAAAATCATCCTTACGTGCTTCAACACTACAGTTTAGCAAAGCTTTCAGCCAGATTAATGCATAGATTAACAGTTCGATGTACAGACAGCTGAATTTCTTGTAGTCCTATTTATAACACTTAATTCTTAATATCAAGCTAGTCCCTAAACAGATCATAAAATCATCGTTACGTGCTTCAACACTACAGTTTAGCAAAGCTTTCAGCCAGATTAATGAATAGATTAACAGTTCGATGTACAGACAGCTGGATTTCTTGTAGTCCTATTTATAACACTTCCTATTATGAAGCTAGTCCCTAAACAGATCATAAAATCATCCTTACGTGCTTCAACACTACAGTTTAGCAAAGCTTTCAGCCAGGTATATGCATAGATTAACAGTTCGATGTACAGACAGCTGCATTTCTCACTTGTAGGCCCATTTATATTAACTGACTTCCTTTTATCAAGCAAGCCCATAAACATATCTTACAATCATCATTACTTGCTTCAACACTACTGTTTGACAAGGCTTTCAGCCAGTTTGACTATAACCCATCGTATAACCAAACAGTGTGGTGTATAAACAGACGGTTTGACTGCAATCTTACGACAGCCAATATGTTCAATAAGCAAGCTAGCCCATAAATATATCATCAAGTTACCATCGCGTGCTTTCCGTCCATTGGATTATAATTAATTTGATTCACTTCATATTACGGTGTACACAAAGTTATTTGATGGAGAATATTTCCAATAAACATGCTATACGTATCTCACCGCTATTTTCAGTCATCCTGATGAGAGCCCTGTGGGCTGAAAGTACTTGTAAATATCTGTTAAATCTAGCTCCCAACTGTTGAATTAATAATATAACCTAGAAGATAATGAAACCGCTATCATTGTTAACACAGTTTAACGAGGATTCAAGTCTGGACGGCTTTTTTCGATAATATATCAAGTGTATCAAGGCTGGCTAACCAAAGTACTAACAATGTCCTTCAAAAACAATCCGGCAAGAAAGCCAATCTCTTTGGTCAATGCCCAAAACTGAGTCCCTTAAAGAAGCTATGTCACCGACGGCTATTTAAGGCATTTCTGCCGTGCATGAAACTCTCCAAGAATCAAAGGAAATCTAAAAGAACAGGTTACAGTGGTAAAAAAACCTTAGAGAGATTATGATAAGTTGAAAAACCCGTGGATAGCTAAAATTGGGGAAGATTAAAACAGTGGATTACAAACTCTCAATTTAATTTCGATCCAGGCTAGAGATTAAATAAGTGAAATCCAACTCGCTGTCAAAATTGTGTTTCCACAATATATAACCATTTTATCATTTCGTGTTATCCTGTTGAGTTAAAACTTGTGTTTCATGACTGTGAAGGCTTTGTTTATGACATTACTAGGGAGCATGCGCATTACTGTGACGTAGCTCCTTTAAAAGACAACATTGAAGACAAACACCGTCCTCTACATCGTATTGGTTTCTATGGCATGCACTTGTTAGGGATGTTTTGTTTTTTATTATACTTTATCGTGTTATTGGTTTTGACATTAATCTTAAAATAATATTCATATCTAACCTTTGGTCGAAGTACAATCCAAGATGGCGCCTACAAGCCACGTGATAAGTGTTAAGCCACGTGACATGTTTTCTGTCTACATTGCATTACTCTTGGCTTGAACTAACGTTACGCGACCCTCACAGACAAATATTTGTAAATGTTTCTAAGCTTGTAGAGGTTACAGAGGTAAAGAACTTGGCGAAATTTTGGATCAAAAATATGTTTCCTAGGCGATATATGGCATGAAAAACTTGAGCAGGATTTAGAAAATGTATGTGGCGGCCATGTTACTGTCTCACTTTGGTAGAACAACATGGCGACCAAAAATTCTGGCAAAGACACATTTCCGATGTAACTTATTCTCTAGCTACTTTTGCTATAGATTTATCAAGCCAGCATATTCTAATTGGGACAAATTCGTAATTCGCCGGTTGGCCAGCGGGATACACGAGAAATTTATGGCGAAGAAATTGACACATCCATAACTGTGACTCAAAACACCACAAACCCCTTACGAATAAGCATAAGCCCAGGGCTGTAATGTAGGATTTACGGTATGTTTATAAGCCCACCACAAACCCCTTACGAACAAGCATAAGCCCAGGGCTGTAATGTAGGATTTACGGTATGTTTATAAGCCCACCCCAAACCCCTTACGAACAAGCATAAACCCAGGGCTGTAATGTAGGATTTACGGTATGATTATAAGCCCACCCCAAACCCCTTACGAACAAGCATAAGCCCAGGGCTGTAATGTAGGATTTACGGTATGTTTATAAGCCCACCCCAAACTCCTTACGAACAAGCATAAGCCCAGGGCTTTAATGTGGATTTTATGGTATTTAAGAAGTGGTTTAAATAACGAAATATTTTAACGAACATGTTGGGATCACTACAATCCGGCGGTGTTATGAAGATGCAAATCGGCAAACAAACACTTTCTTCTTTCACAAAAGTTGGGAGAATTTATTATGCTCAGTGCAATTGTCACAAAAACAATTCAGTGTTTACAGTTTGGATTTACCGTTTAATATATTTTACATTTGCTTCTAGTGACAGAGCTCAATCAAGAATGGTATGTTTAGATGCCACCAAGCATTTGTGGTTGCTACTCTTTCGAGCCGCTGACTTCAAAGAACGATCCATTCATTGACATTGTTTTTCTAAAACGGTGCTGTAATTGAGCCTCGTTCGCGAGACGACAATACCACTATATATTGCTGTCTCTCTTGCCGAGAAACTGAATCACGATACACTATTTATTTCATTTATTTTTTGAAGAATCAAAAATCGCGATACAAACCTAATTGTGATTTTGACCCGGCAATACCACTTTATATTGGCAGCGTTGGGAGAAATATAATCTTTGTATTAGCCTTCGTCGGTTGGCGACTCCGGCACAATACGGAATATATTTTCTCACAACTAGCTGCCAATGTGAAAAGGTATCGCCGAACTCAAAATTGAAATTAGTTTATAAAAGCGTCAGACTTGTCATGAATTGTTAAACACCTCACAGCAATATGCTGGAAATGGAATATTTCGTGTTGTAACGATCTCCGTCGTTCTAAATATGGTCCGTATTCTCCGCAATGAGTCAAACGATCTCAAGTGCCATAACTGACAAAAACTGAAAGTAACGCAGAAAGAAACAGAAGTTGACAATAATTTGGACTTTAAATGTCATTGTTTGCTTATTTGTTGAGTGTTTTGTAGCACCGAACGTAACAAACACTCTATTTCCTCGGCCGCCCGCACTATTCTAATTGACACGACTGTGTGAAATTCCAGCCAAACATTAATAAATATATTACCACGCAACAATATATATGGCCAGAGCCGGAGTCAAAAGAAAAAAGATTTTCCATCCTCTAAATTCTCTACACGGACGTTAAGCCCAACGTCTAGTCTCTCGACATTCTATCGGGAGACTTAAAAGAACCCACGTACTCGTCGATAAGAGTAGGGTAGTAATCCCGGTGTCGTGGCCTGTATCTACATTGTAACTGGCAGCCATTGGCGCCATACATATATAACACTGTAAAGCGCAGCGAGACATTACATGGGACGCGCTATATAAGCACCGACATTGTTTTTACAATGTTCAAAAACAACATAAAATCAGCTCAAAATGCATGCTACCTAATTATTTTCTTCCTTTTGCTCTGACGAAGGGCTAACGCTCGAAACGTCAGCTCAAACCTACCAACCTCACGGCGAGCAGCATAACATCAACTCCTACAGTTGATTAAATCAATCTTTATTTTCTTCTTAGCTCCAGTCCCAAACACAAATGAACGACATTCATTCATATATTCTTCGTATGATAGAAATTACTTTAATTAGTCCAAATTCAGAAGAACATGTTTGTTTCTGAGGACACTTTGTGAAATCAATGCAAATGTATCAAGTTCCAACGTCACTGTACAAGAAAACTCGCAATTTTAAAAACATTCCCCAAATACCATTCATCACGAAGTCGTTAAGTACGGCGATACAAACAACACTGTTTTTCCACATTTTACCCAATAGTTCAGTTCTGTGCCAACGACCAGACTGCCAGATTTGTGCAGAAGGCACTGATCGTCAAACCAGGCGTCAAACACTATGCGTACATTAAGCATCAAAAACCCCATAATTCTTAATAATCCGTTTAGAAATAAACTATTGTAATAATGCTGATTGTAATCCCTTATACAAGTTCAGAAGAACTCCCGTTGAATTGCCACAATTCTCATTTGCAGACAATACTCAATAAAGACTTTAAGAATCGCGTCCATAGCTAGCATGACAAGTCAGGCAGTCATCTGCCGTTTGCAGTAGCACATTGCCATTTTTGATTGGTTGAAGCTTCAACTAAAATCGGTGCTATGAAACGTCAAAACACACCCTCGTTACAAACGGGAGAAGCGGAAGGTCAAACTCGCAAAAACTCGACTCATTACAACCACTTCTCGCCGTTCACGGGAACAATTTACGTGATGCCCAAACTCTCAAATGGAGAAACCTATGGAGGGCGAAATGCTCGGGAAAAAAACTGATTCCCAAGGTAAAAGGCGAATAGAGCGCACTCTCAGAACATTACCAAATACGTTGGCTTCGATCGTAGAAAGTCTAGCTAGGAGGGCTTACAACTGGTATACCGCTGTATAATAAATTAGCAGTGTTTTCAGTCAGTACTGAATTTTCAAACACAATTTTTGATTACGTGTGAAACATAAAATCGAACTTCAATTAAATTGAGCTCTACTAAATCCCGGTTGTGTGCACTATCAATTGCCGTCCAGAATTATAATATTATAATAATTTGCTTTTTGTTGTCTTTTGCAATATCCGCTTTTGTGCTGTTCCGATTTCTCTAAGATTAAAATTAAGAAGATCTTTATTGTACAATGTTCTCATCAGTGTGTTATTGTGTCCAAATATGTGAAAGGTTCTTCGACTTTAGTACTGTACTCTAGCAGAACATTTTACGTTATAGTTTAGCCTAAGAAATTTGTAATTCATTCATTTTCACAAGTCATAAGAAGGGAAGTTCGGTAGATTACTTATGATTACTAACTCTTCTGAAACATTTTAATTAGTTATAAAACTATTCTTTCTGTTATTAAACTGTAAACTTTTCAGGAACTCGACTGATTTAATCACTGTAATATCACTGGAAAAGACATGTTAGCTGTCAAGACTAAATCAACATTTACAAATGGTTTCTTCATTAGAAAATAATTTGAAAGCAAACGGAAGAAAGTACCGTCTTATCAGACAAATATTAGTGATAATACTCTCTAAATTAACTATGAAACAAAAGTGATATAATTAAATGAGGTCACAAATGCAAACAATTCCTTCTTTTGCAAGCCAGAGTCTCATTAAAACAATTTGCAAGCAAGAGTCCAAACTGCGAAGCATCTGTGACGCCGATCAACCGTTCTCGACAGAAGTGATTGTCAACGTGATTTTAGCTAGCTGTTGTCAACGCGATGGCTTTCCCTGATGTAGTGAAGTACTGTTTGACATTTATTGCTGCTTCGTCTGGGATTCTTCCAAGTTTTGCGTGTTCTGGAGGTAATTAAGATATTCTCAGTACTTCAGATTAAGCGTGATTTGAGTTGAAGCCATTTAAATATGAGTTTCTACGATATTAGTTGGGTCTGAATGAATGAATGAATGAATGAATGAATGAACATCAATTTTGTTTGGCCCAGATTCTTTTCCTATAAATATCAGATATTGGCGTACAGACTGTGTACAAAACTTGGTTGTAACTGGAGAGAATTTTCAAGAATTTATCATTTATTTTCACTTCGATCAATTCATGGTTGAGATTTGTCACAATCTGATCTACTGAGTTGTATTTGATACGTCTGCAACTGGCTTGAAATTGTTTTGAATATGTCTTTCGAATTGCTTTTGAAGGAATTCTCTAATTTAGCTAGTTAAGATTAGGAATCGATTTTCTGCCAACAGAGAAATTGCGAATTGTATCTCAAGTGATGACCAATCAGCCTTTTCCTATTTTGATATTACCATGGAAACAGGACAGAATTACTTGTGTTGTTTTGCGATATCGGTTGTGTTTACGCTAGCTTCTGAATACTAACTTACAAGTCATAGACGTAACACTTACGTCCTATACTCGGCTCTAAACATTTCAAACCTTTCATATCGGAAGTTGGATGCACAAACCAGCCTCTGAAGATAAAATCTGCCCGGAATGTTCGCCCACGTGTCATGTCATTCACTTCATAAGATGGTCTAAAAAGATGGTTATGTTACCAGCATGGTTCAGGATGTAATATCCGATAATATAGCACTCGTCACACCTAACTAGTTTACAAGATTACGGGGTTCGAATCTCACTCGCGATAACTACGAGTTTTCTTTCATATAGATATGACAGGAGTTGAGAGCGGAAAAGAAGTGATAATACTCATTTCAAGGGACCATGTCACGGCTAATTAAGATAATTTTGCGATGTACAAAATTCCCTACAAATCAAAGGAAATCTAAAAATAACAAGTTACCGTGATAGAGAAACATAAGAGGGATTATGATAAGTCGTAAAGGAACGTGGATGGTTGATATTGGGGAAGATTAAAACGGATTACAAACTCTCAATTTAATATAGGTCCATGCAGGCTAGACATTAAATAAGTTGAATCATGCGCTGTCAAAATTGTGTTTCTTGGACTTAGACACTTTGTTTTCACGATATATAACCATTTTATCATTTCTTGTTATCCTGTTGAGCTTACAACTTGTGTTTCATCACTGTTAAGGCTTTGTTCTTGACATGACTTGAGAGCATGCGCATTACCGTCACATAGCCCCTTTAAATATCCTACCGAAACGCGATATTTCACGCCGTGGCACTAATAACATTAATAATAATAATAACAATAATAATACTAGTAATATTAATAATAATAATAATAATAAACACGCATTATACTGAAAGTCTCAATGTTTTTTACATTAAAGCTTTGTTAAAAAATTGATTTCATAGAAAGCAAATTAAAAAAAATGTGTCTTGAGGTTGGCTTTAGAAATATCAACGGAAGGAGAGAGTTTGTAGAAGTAGAATCGAATCCTACTTCTTCAACAATGCACGCAGCAATTTCACCGTGTGACAACTAATCGCAACAGATTGCTCGCGATTACGGCACGCATCGTGTCGCTGAACACAAAAATACAACTTCGCAGCAAAAGAGGAAAATGGCGATCGGGTTAATCGAAACTTCTAGCGCCGCATTTATTGCATGCAATGTTCCATGATGTATCATGACCTTCACACTGGCATTTATCTACTCGTATCGACAAATATAGGATTTTATGTCCCTGGCGGAAAGTCGAGACACCAGACCACTGGCTCGAAACCCTGACTATGGCAAATTCAATTAAGGATAGTTTGTTTTACAACAAATTGTAAAAATAACTTATTTGTCTCAACAGATCGTCATTGTGGGGTTCGTCCGCTAGTCCGCGTAGTAGCTGGCGAAACCGCCATTCCTCACTCGTGGCCGTGGCAAGCGGAAGTACTAATCAAGGCGAAGGATGGAAAGTTTGTTCACAAGTGTGGTGGCTCGCTCATCGCGCCCTTCTGGATACTCACTGCGGCTCACTGTCTGTTCGGCGACCCGACTCCTGAACGCTACAGAATTGTTCTTGGTAGGTGCAACAACTATTAGTTCCTTTTCAGTATTAGTAGAAATGTGTCTTGTTCTATTGCAATTGGACGAATTTCATTGGTTCTTGGGTCGTTAACTATTTAACAGTCATTCGATCAGGCGACATTTTCTATGAGCTGTTAATTGATTTCTTGATTTTCAAACAACCAGTCTTCCTGTATTCACATGGGTTGGTTCTTTTTGCAAAAATTGCAAAAGTTAAGTGTCGGTGTTACTAAATGAGTGTCAGAATGAGCTTAGCTGATTACTGAGAATCGCCTTAGATTCTGATTACTGATAATTTATATGTATTTTAGCTCATTACTGAGGATTGAAAGTGTACTGCTAACTGAGAATCGAGTCTTTGAAGGCTTTCGTTTGGAAAGAATCGTCCAAAGCATTTGCTGATTACTGAAAAATGCCCCAAATTTATCTAATTACTGAGACCGGGCTACTTTCACTCATACCTTCCTGAATCTGTGTCACGCTCTGTTCATACCCTACCGTAAAATCCCGAGTTATAAACCCTCCCTTTTAGAAGCCCATGTACCTGCTAACCAAAATTATATATCGCTTATAAGCCCCCCGGATATAAGCCCCTCCCCCACCCATATATAGGCCCATTTAAAATCGAAAGTTAGGAAGCAAAATACAAGTGGAGTTTGGAACAATAACTGTGATCATATTATAGAATGAGATACTAACAGGTCTAATAGCACTACTAATATTTATATCACAAAATTCACTTAAACTGTTTATTTAAAATACATTTTAATAGCGATATGTCATGGTATATACATGTCAGTTTTAATTTATTTCTCAGATAGTATCTGTTCATTCTGAAACGTTTATTTTATACCCCTTATAAGCCTCCCGTCTATAAGCCCCCCCGGATAATAAGCAAAGGTCGAATTTGGTCCAGAATATGGTCATCATCCGACCTTGCCCTCTATTGACTAGTTTTTCAATGTCTATTGACA
>JANUFV010048776.1:0-11236 GCA_024757865.1 Epizoanthus scotinus
ATTACACGGTATTAAGGATAAATTTACAGCAAAACAACCAATCACAATCCAGTATTTTTTGTAGATGTGCTATTAAAGAGTAAACTCACTGATGGCAATTATTTTTGCAACCTGTGTCCTACATGGGGTTGCTACACTAACTTATTACAGTAAAATATGACACCAAAATTCCTAAGGTGATCTTGGCTGGGATTACTAACCATACAAAACAACTAAAACTAAGAATAATTTAAATGAAGTTTGAGAAAGAAAACAAAGCATGTGACTTACATTGAATGCGCACATTATAGTTTGAACTGCTACTTCCAACAGAATTGGATGAAACACATGCATAGGTTCCATTGTCCTTGTCTTTAGAAACGTTATTCCTGATGAGGACGCTCGCGGTCTCGTTGACGAGTGGCTTCCCATTTAACTTCCACACAAACGAAGGGTACGGATAACCATCTGACAAGCATTCCAAACGCAACGTATCCCTTTCTTTAATTTCGTCATGGTTACTAACAATTGTGACATTACTTGGTCCATCTGGCAAGAAAGCACATTTCTACTTTTAGAAATGAACTCCTCTTCTAATCTCTTCAGGAAGCATTTCTATACTATTTTTAAGAAACTTCTTTGCACTAATTAATTGAATTGCATCACAGAGAACTAGAAATAATAATCATAGTTGATTGTTATTATCATTATTACTATCACTAATGATACTCAGCTGTTGTCGCGTCTTGGGATGTTTACATTTCTATGCACAACTACTGACGTCACATCAAAGCCTGATTTGACCGGACTTTTAGTGTTGGTGGCTGTACTGTTAGTTTTCTGGCTTAATGTCTAGCCAATCAATAAGTATTTACATCAAATAATTTATCTATCATTAGTTTATTCAGAGTATATTTTTATTTGTTTTCTTTGTATTGGGATCTCGTTTTGGAGCTTAATCTGTGAGACCTCTCTAGCGTTGATGGAGAAGTTAATAAATAAATTGAATAATATAAAATAATACTTACACTGTACAATTACATCAAATGTTGTTCTTTTACTACCAGCCTTGCTTGCGGCTGTACACTGGTATGTGCCGTTGTGTGATGGTGTAGCAATGCTAACAGTGAGTGTGTTACCATCAGGGAACTGTAGAGAAGTACCACTTGTCTTCCTCCAGCTGATGGTTGGTGTGGGGTGTCCAGTGGCATTGCAGTACAAACTGAATGGGTCGCTCTCATTCACTGTAATAGTTTTAGTGATAGGACTGATGTGATCAATGGCCGGATGTACTGCAAAGTAAATAACAAAGTCAGCAAAACATTACATGGTACATTACATATATTTATTATTTATATGGCTGAGTAATTTCGCGCGCTATGATACGGTACGGACCGCTATGATACGGTACGGACCGCTACGATACGGTAAGGACCGCTGTTGGCTAAGTTCTGTCAACAAAGCTAGCTATATTTTGTTTTGTTTTGCTCGGTGCCAAATATAAACGTGATGGGGTGAGGGGAATAATTGTTTTAGTATAAACCCAGCAAGTGAATAGCACTTTTAAGACTAAAAATATCTGCATCTCCACAAATACTTGGTGTAAATATTAGATTTGTCTGTGTCGCATCTAAATATAATGTTTTTTACCGTTATAAACAAGTTATTCTCGAATGATTTCAGCTCGTTCGACGTTGAAGGACATCTGGGGGATTTGAGGTTGATATCTTTGTGCTCATGGTTGGGTTGTGGAAGAAGTGAACCTTCCAACGCATCCCCTTGATGACGTTCTGTACTTTGCTGAGGAACCTCGTCTTTAGGCGGTATATATAGGTATGTTCAGGGAGTAATCAAACTAAAATTTGCCCATCTTACATATTTTGTTTTGTGACTGATAACATTACAGCAACTACAATTTCTGCACTTTGATTTGTTAAGAGAAATGTTGTTTATTTGTAATCATACAGTTCTGGTTGGTCGAGAGGAGTGCAGTTCATTTGAAATTGAATGCAGATTTTTTTAAATGAGTGCAGAAAAGTGAAATTGAAAAATTGTAGCCAATTAGATTTCAACTAATACGCCGGTAATCCTTGGAACGAGGCTGACAAGCAAACAAACTTCTCCCATTTTGTTTTTGTTCAAAAGGATATTTGGTTAAAAAAGTTACTGAAATTTGAAGCTAAAACATGGCTCAAAATGATAAAAATGTACATCGAGTGGTTAGAGGAACTTAACTCGCGCAGCAGAAGCAGTGCCGCTTTTGGGAAAGTATCTGTCCACTCGGAAAGGAATCTAAGCTAAGTTAGTAAGTAGATATCTAATGAGTTTTTGTTGGTGTATGATTAACAAGTAAATTTTGGAACAAATCAGCACTGGTGAATTTTTCAAAGACAACTAACTGTGATTTTTGAAAGATTCTCTCGGTGCTGATTTATTTCAAATTGCACTCAAAACCGTGTGATTACGTATACAAACCAGAGTACAATTTGTTGAAATCAAGTGCAATTATTTTAAATCAAATGCAAAACGTTAAAATCAAACGACTTATAGGGGAAAGCATTTACCAATTAGATTAAAGTAGTTAAGGTTAAAGTAGCTAACTAAAGGTAGTTAAGGTAAAAAGAAAATAAAGTAGCAGATGTTACTTTTTAATAAACGGAGATTTGTGCAAGCGAATGAAATATTAGTTGAACAGAATACAGACACCCAACAAAACAATTTGAGCTGGCAAAGTGTATGGAAGGCATGAAAAGAAGCAAGGGGGTTTGAGAACGAAATTAAAAAGTGTAAGTCAAATGTTCTCAACAAATACTCGGTTTAGCTGTTTTACACAGAGATCAGGCAAACATGGGGAACTCTAGTCTACGAGCCGGACAGTCTTCGTGTACTGTTAACATCAATGAACCACAATTGGCCAGTGAGAACTGCAAAACCAAAGTCGTAGATACACTTACTAATAAGCCGAAAATTCGAAATGCGAATAGTTGTAGAGTGCACCGAATAGGTGAAAAGTAATTGCATTCAACGGCAGTCCACCAAGCCCCAGACTAATTATTGCCAGGTTTACGTGTCATGCAGATCGGGAGGTTGTGTGGAATGCTAAACAAAACCTAGCTGGCTCACATATTATTGTTATCGACGACGTCCCTGATTCAGTACGGGAATCCAGCAAGAAGATTCTGATACCAGCCATGAAACTAGCAAGGAAAGAGTTACTGAACACCAAAATTACAATTATTGATGACGTTCTCCTAGGCTAGTTAATTGAACCCGAATATAAGAAGTGAAGTTATATAAACCGCAAGGGATTTATAGTTCTTCTACAATCATATTCAAATTTGTCAATCTTACAATTCATGTAAGTAGCACATTCGCCTGTAAACCACCAATTACATTGTGCAAAAATCGACTACTTATAACAGGCATAAATTATTTATTCCATCTATATATGTCACACAGCCGGCCAGTCAAAACTTTTTTAGGCTTAATTTCAAGTTAAGTTCGGAAAACGTTTTACATGTCAGTATTGTGTCTGTGTATGTGTATTGAAATGTTGCCGTCGTTTATGTGCTAATTTCCACTTTTTGATGTATATATTATGCAAGATTTTATTTATTTATTATTATTTTGAAAGTATTCGTTATTGAGCACAATTTACTATGCAAATAGCCCAGTCGTTAAATTAAAGTTATTGAATATTCAAGATAGCGATTAATCGCATAAATTATGCCAGTAAAATTGTATTATTTAGAAATATCTCTGAAAATGATCAATTAGACAATGGCATAGCTTAAGAATTATTATATTTAAAGTTCGAGGACTTGTCATTTTAAGAAAGGAAGTGAAATTTGCAATGTTTCAACGCTTACTACAGGACGAACAAAGTTCGAATCCACATTTGATTTACTGTATTTCTTAGTATGATAACTGGTAGATCCTTAAGTTTCAGAACAATCTCAGAGGTGTTATATACCTGTTGCTATTGGCATGCCGCAAACGCTGATGCTATAGGTTTCCACTGATCTCTTCGGAGAAACCACTCAACTTTGAATCTTACAACTCCGACTAAAAAATATGACAGGGACTCTACATCATTTTTCATATCTGCGACTAGATTATTCCTCCAGCGATGTACGGCTTATAAAGCGCTTATTATTTAAAGTAAATTGAAATATAAGAGAAACAACAATCTCTACAGAGCTTGCAGGGAGCTCGGATGACAAGATTGCAACCAGACAACAACTAGGATGCCAGTCTGCCACTGCTAGTAGTTGATGCTGATGTTGACAAGATCTCAAGCGAAAGCAACAAACAACAACAACAACATAGCACACTTATAAACAAGACAACGCCTCTAACAGAATAAGCTCAACACAATGATGATCAAACACACAAATATTAAGATACAAAGGAATCCGAAACTAAAAGTGAAGATAACAAAGAAGATAACAAAAAAGAAAACAAAGAATATAACGAAGAATATAACGATGAAAATACTGATACATCAAGACGAAGATATAATACGAAAAGATAATATTTCAAGAAAAAACATTCCCTATGTTACTGAAAACAGTTCAAATAAATGATATGAAGATTCTTAACAGAAACCAAATTGAAGATAGTAAAGAAAATAAAGATTGTGTACATGAAGCTTCATCCTCAGAAATAAATGAAGAATACATTACAGAAGAAAAATATGTTATCAATAGTGCCGACGATGCAAAAAGAAAGTCAGCAAGATGAATTACCACATAAATGTACAGAACAGACGAAGTATGTGAATCAAAAATCACGGTCAATGAAAACATACATACAAGCAACAATTTAAGAACGTATCTTAGAAGCAAATCGTCAACTTATAACAAAATATTCCATATGTGGCGCTACAGAACTTGTACGACTGTATCAGCTAGTAAAACAATCCCAGCCCGCTGGTTAAATTTCACTAACAAACAAGTGAAAGTTTATCGATGTTTAACACTTGGAACCTTTTATCCCAATGATGGTTCCTTAGAAGTCTTCTACTTAAAATAAATCAGTCAGAAAATGCAGATATTTCAAGCTTCAAAGGAGACACAACTACTCCTAAAATAATGAAACATGACCTGTCAAAAAGATCTCTTACATCAAATCAATAGTTACAGCAAATCTACTTAACCAGCATTGTGTCGTTTTTTCGTACTCTTAAGAAAAATTAGAAAGAACATCAGTCAATCATCGTATTGACACTGGTACTAGCTCCCCAGTGAGATAACCCTATCGTACACCTCAGGTGCATCGAGACGAAATCGACAAGCGCATTGAACAAATGTTGGAACCTGACATCATCCAAACGTCCACCAGTCCATGGGCTTCTCCAGTTGTATTAGTAAAGAAGAATATACTACAGACGTGTAAAAACAATAACAATAAAATAAAAGACTGCCACCCCCTACAATGTATTGATGATATACTTTACAGTCTCAAAGGTACACATTATTTCACTACCCTTGATCTTATGAGTGGTTATTGGCAGATAGAAATAGGTGAACAGTCATGTGATCGTACAGCGTTTTATCTCTTACAGTGATCTCTATGAGTTTAAGGTAATGCCATTTGGTTTGTGTAATGCTTCTGCGACTTTCCAACGCCCAATGGAAGATTAGTCTTAGTTACTTGGATGAAGTTGTAATATTCTCCAAGAACTAGATTTGATGAACATCTACATCAAACTCAAACCTTCCAAATGTCACTTCGCCCAACCAGAGGTAAAGTACCTAGTAGGCCAAGTAGTCACAAAAAAAGGAATACGTACAGATCCAGAAAAGATAACAGCTGTGCAGAAATTTCCAGTTTCACGCAACTTTAAAGGCGTACGTAGTTTTCTTGGCCATGCAAATTATTACCAAAGATTTCTGAAGAACTTTGCAAAGCTAACATCACCACTTTACAAATTAACACGTAGGAACATGCCGTTTTTAACATGCCACACAACTGTTGATTAGCTTTAAAATAGCCTTGACAACAGCACCTATCTTTGCATATATCTTGACTTGACAGTACCTGTTGAACTGTATGTAGACGCGTCCCTGGATGGTATTGGATTGTGCATGGGTCAACATCAAAATGGCAAGGAAGTTGTCATTGCTTATACCAGAAGAGACCTTACTCCTGCAGAGCGTAATTACAGTGCTACGAGAGGCACTAATGCACTAATTAACAAGTTCCAAACATATCTGTATAGACGCACATGTATTGTTTACACAAATCATTACGCTCCACGCTGGTTGATGAGTGTCAAAGACCTCACTGGCAGATTACTTTATTGATCCTTATTAGTCCAACAATATGATTTCGAAATTCGCCATCAATCAGGAAAATCTAAAAGCAATGCAGATGCTTTAGCTCTTAACCGGCAGACAGAAAAGATAAATGAACACCAGCTTCGTGATCCTGACTTGGCCAACACCATCTATTACTGAAAACCAAAGATGATAAGAAGGCAAGAACCCTTCTACTGACCATAAATGATTATTACCTGAATTGAGAAAGTATTTTGTTTCACCTATGGACACCCACTACAAACCGAAGGATCTCAGCTGGTAATTATGGGTCATCACGTGGCTGCTAGAACGGAGAACGGTATTGGACAACAAAACAATAGCAATAACAATTACCCACACCTTTACATAAAACCTAACCTTCTCATAACAAAGGAGCTCTTTTCAGACTGTAAACAATATGAAACAATGGAGCTACGTGATTACTGGTAATTATACCCGTCTCTTCGATACGAGATCCTATTATGGGCGAATGATGACGTGATGGGGGTCATTTTTGGTATCAACAAGACGTACGAAAAACTACGAGTAGATTGTGAAATGCGCAAGACACCAAAATTAAAAAAAACACCTTTCCTTTCAATTCCAGTAACAGGGCCATTCGACCGTTTGGCCGTAGATATAGTAAATCTATTCCCTGTTTCCAATTCAGGCAACCGTTATGTAGTCTGCCACACGGATTACTTGATAAAATGGCCGGAAGCATCAAATATATGCAGTACCCAGAAATGGACCTCACGTAGAAGTATTACCGAGACACGGTCCTCACTACTCATATTAGACCGTGGGAAGAACTTCCTCTCCAAATTGGTACTAGAAGTATGTCGTTTGATGAACACAAAGAAGGTTGTTACATCATCGTATCACCCACAAACTAATTCTCTTGTTGAGCGTTTCAATGAAATAATAAATAATAATACAAGCTATCTCCATGTTCGCCATAAGCTCGGACCAAAGAGATTGGGATTTACACATTCCATCAATTGCGTTTTCTTACAAAGTAAGTAACTCAGAGTCAACGTGTAACTAGAGATTCACCATTGTATCTCCTCTATGGTCGCGAATTATGACTCCCTCCAGCTGCTTCGCTTGTACCTCCAGTGCATGTAGTTAGCTTCGTTAGTAGACAAACACCAAAAGGAGATAATAGAGATAAAAGAGATAATATCCAGAAAACACAACGGAGGATGAAACAGTTGTACGGCCGTACCGCAAAGCATCCAGAATTTCAGGTCGGACAACGTGTTTGAATATTTGCTCCCCCACGTCGCAAAGTTGATACATTAAATAAAATCTTTCTTTTGTGTATTGTAGCAAGTTTTCCCGTCAGTTAGGGTTTCAGTACAAGATGAGTAAACATCCGGCATCAGCTTAAGCATTTCGTATTCCCGCATCTTACAATTAATCATCTAAACATTTGCTGCAACAAAATTGTGTAGACCAACATAAAAGTGATAACATTGATTTTAAATTTGTCACGGAATAATTTCGCAGCTGGACCTAGTAAATAACTCGAGAACGATCTAAGTAGGGCCATTTGTGTTTGATTGAATCCACTGCAATTTTGATGAGCTTCTTCACGACCTTTCTATAATTATAAGGCATTAAAAAATCTATACATTTGTGGTAGTAGCAATAGTTTGTTGTCATTTTGTGAACGTACTCGCAGCTTCTTGTAATCTTGAGTTTTTCTGTTCATTATATTTTTCAGTTTCTGCTTCTCTTTCTTCAGACGTTTGTTTTCCTTTATTATAACTACGAAGTCAATTTTCCTATAATAATTAAATATTCTAAGTGGAATACTTTCTTTGTCAACTTGGCAAAAACTGATTTTGATTCCTTGCCTGTTTCGCACTTTTACATGCGTCCGGCAGATGTGTTCACACCTTGGTTGTTTGATGCTAAGTTCCTGCAGTTCACAATCACATCTTCAACACCACACTTGTGACACATCTTCAGTGCCGATTTTTTCAACACTTAATTTTGTTTGTCTATTTCCTCATTTTCTGAAGCGATTAAAGACACCACAATGTTGTATAAATTATGTAGCCTAGACTGATAAAACTAAACCTACGAAATGGTTATACTTGATTGTTGATACTAACTTCAAATGAAGGAAAGTGCGATTGTTAGCTGATTTTTCCGTGATTCCCATTTTCTTCATACCGTAAAATCCCACGTTAACCAATGACGATGAATGGCCCCACATTACTAGCCGAACCGCATGGCTAGTTATACAGTCTGAATGCACTGTGCTTACGTCCTGCGCATCCAATCACCCGTCGAAAAAGCTCGCGAACATAAAAGACGTGAAACGATACTGCCTCAATGTCGCCACTATCGCGAAAGATGACTTGCTCATCGTGAACCGAAACGTGCCCTTATCCCCCAGCCGAGAGTGCATTAATTATTGCTCCCCCCTTCGACATTTTTCTTTTAATATTTCTCTATGGCCTCAAAACTTCGTTTCTTGGAAAATTGTTTATGTTTCGGACAATTTCGTTGCCCGGGCATGTATCACTTCATACAACAGCCGCTAAAAGTACTTTATTTCTTAAATATTGTCTAGATACACATGCGAGGCTGTCTTATTGCTTTAGTAGAACTACTTGCAGCAAAGTCGCTGACGCCACTTCCCTTTGATGGAGTTGTTTATAGCAAAAAGAGAAGATATTACAATGCGCGAGTACAATTTAAAACTTCATTTCCTTTTGTTGTAAATGCGGGTTTATCTAAAATATTATTTGACTTAAAAACCCATATAATAAATACTGTATTAAAAGGTTTTCTGTTTTATATGGGGATTTATTTTTACTCGCATCAGTTGTATCCCTATTTAAGACAGAAAACCATTTGATAAGTTACATACCGGTATAAAACTAAACAGAAATAGTTTAAAGAACTCCTGGATGATGCCAGAATGAGAAAGAAGGGCCATCACCACCTCTTGGTGTATAAATTACAGTCTTGAAAGAAAATCAGCTTATACGCAAAATGGTTATCAATCACGTATGTATCTGTTCTGTTGTTCTTGCTGTGATATGGCCGGTGTCCCCTTTTTAAACATGTACAAGAACGGTTAAAAGACTAATCAAGACGAATTTTTATAAAATAATTGTTATATTACGCACGCTGTTATTAGCTAAAAACCCATTGGACATATGTCACACGCTGACGTGACACCACTGATTTGCATTTCATTTTGCCCGCTTTGACTTTGTTTACATCGTTGCGGTACCGAAACGCTTATAAAAAGACGTTTTTGCAAACATTAATAGTTTTCACTACAAAAAAAGAGGACAAAGATGAATTGCTAAATTATTCGTTGCCACATGAGCAAAATAATGAGCAAGATCAGTGTTGAAGCAGCCTTTCCAAGAGGTTCCAACCTATGGAACTGAAAATTAGGGAGATTTTCCGAACACCGAAGTTGCGAGTATGTAGTGGGTCCAGTGGCATGACCCCCCTGAACATTTTGAAATTTTAAGTCCTCTGAAATGGTATTTTCTGCATTTTGAGAGCATGATGGCGTAATCGCTGCTATGATGTGATCGAAAACGCATTTCTTCCCATTTGTCGCTAAACGCAGTGCGTTTGTCCATTCTCTCCCGTTTTGCGAAATATTTGAAAACTCGGAAGAATTTGATAAAATTTGGGAGACCGGAAAATTTTATAAAATTTCGGGAGACTCCCGCAAAATGGGGAGACTTGAACCTCTGCTTTCCCGCCGCTACACCAATATCTTTGAGCGATAACGATCATACTATATTTAGAAGCTGGCGTACCAAACCGTCAGATAATGGCAATTCTTGGTCATAGAAATAAACAGTCTGAAGCATAACAACGACCCTTGCCAGTTCAATTGCAGCAGTGCCGCGATGTCCTTTCAAGGGTCTTCGGTGCCGGTGAGAGTGTGTGCAACACTCCGCCATGTGTGCTGGCAAGTCAGGAGTCAAACCGGCAGTAAAATCATTTTTCGATGGACTTTGATGCAAACTAGTAAATGAACTTTTCTGGCCATTTTAATTCCTGCAACTTGGGAGATATACATATCATCTTTCCACAGTTTCCAACGCAATTTTAAAATCCAATGCGCAACAGTAAATCAGCCAACACACGAAATGTCTGTTTCATCAATTGATGATCAGTTTTCAAGTGGAGCAGGTCTTGTTGATTTTCTCCTGCTTTTAAATTTGCAAAGACGTTTTCATGTGATCTATAAGAAAATTAAATATTGGCATTGTTCTCAATATTAACGTCAAGTTTAATTAGATGAAGAACATTTTTCTTATCTATTCTCAGCTTTGAAACATTGCGATCTCCAAAGGATTTGACGGGCGCTTTCAATAGAACAACGGATTTGATTGGCTTGTCAGCACTTTTCGTAATGTAAGGAAAATTTTTATATTAGTCGTTACATTACAAAACAACTTTAGCCATGTACCGAAATCGCCATTGGACTCGGTTTCCTCTGACAACTTGGTAACCGCGCGCAATCATGAAACACTTGTGATTTTTAAAACGAAAATTCGTGATTAACGAAGGCCAACCCAAATCTCTATTAGACTCCCTCTGACAGCTTGATAAACGCCGCATTTAGGATTGCGTTCTCCTTCGTCGAACGCAATAATCAATTTTTGTCTAGAGATTTATACTAAAACAATTAGATTATTCGCTCTCAATATCTATTGGCAATTTAATAGTTTATTCGGCCTTCGGCCTCATCAACTACCGTATTTCTTCGAATAAACGTCGCACCGCAGAGCCAGAATATTATTAAACGCCGCCCTCGAATAAACGCCGCACCCTGGTTTATTCGAATATTGAACAAAAAAAATAATTTGAAATGTAAGCGTAAAACCTGGAAACCTAGAAAAGAACAGACAACAAACTGAAACATCGAATTTATGACGTTCACTTTTTACAAGCGCAGAGCG